>CM061136.1:105132748-105361324 GCA_030789695.1 Scilla litardierei
GCCTACCGTAGAATGCCCTTTGGTCTTTGTAATGCACCCGCCACCTTTCAGAGGTGCATGGCCTCCATCTTTTCCGACTATATTGAAAATATTATAGAAGTTTTCATGGATGATTTCTCAGTTTATGGAAGTGAGTTTGATTCTTGTTTGGCTAATCTTACCAAAGTTCTTAAAAGATGTCAACAAAATAATCTTACTCTTAATTGGGAGAAATGTCACTTCATGGTTATCAAAGGGATAGTGCTTAGGCACCTTGTCTCCTCAAGAGGGATTGAGGTTGATAAGGCGAAGATTTTGGTAATCAAGAAACTCCCTCCTCCTATTAATGTTACGGGCATTAGGGGCTTTCTTGGTCATGCTGGGTTTTACCGCCGCTTTATCAAGGATTTCGCCTTGATTGCCCGGCCCCTTACCTTCTTGCTTGCTAAAGATGCTCCATTTTTT
Organism: Scilla litardierei; assembly: GCA_030789695.1. Taxonomy (NCBI): domain Eukaryota; kingdom Viridiplantae; phylum Streptophyta; class Magnoliopsida; order Asparagales; family Asparagaceae; genus Scilla; species Scilla litardierei. The sequence continues at coordinate 105,133,193 of CM061136.1, forward strand.
TTTCAGGAGAATGCTTGCGGGCATTCAATACATTGAAGGAAGCACTAATTTTTGCACCCATCATACAACCACCGGATTGGAGCCTTCCCTTTGAGCTCATGTGTGATGCAAGTGACCAAGCCATTAGAGCGGTGTTAGGACAAAGGAAAGACAGAAAGCTTCATGCAATATTCTATGCAAGCAAAACGTTGGCTGACGCACAGAAAAATTATACAACTACGGAGAAAGAGTTTCTAGCGGTCGTTTATTCCATTGAAAAGTTCCGCTCCTATCTCCTTGGATCCAAGGTAATTGTCCACACCGACCATGCGGCATTGAAGTATCTTCTAAACAAGAAAGAGGCCAAACCTAGGTTGATTAGGTGGATACTTCTATTGCAAGAGTATGATTTGGAAATCAGAGATAAGAAGGGTACGGACAACGTTATGGCGGATCATTTGTCTAGGCTTATTCGTGACAAGGAGGACGAGAGCTTGCCCATCGATGACTCCTTTGTTGATGAGAGGCTATACGCCATAAGGCCCGGGGAAGTTCCTTGGTATGCGGACTTTGTCAATTACTTGGCTTGTGGGATTAATCCATGCGGGATGCCCACACAGCAAAAGAGGAGATTTATGCATGAAGTCCGTAGCTATTTCTGGGAAGATCCGTATCTCTTTAAGATATGTAAGGATGGGGTTATCCGGAGATATATTTCTAAGGAGGAGGCTACCTCCATCATCTTGCATTTCCATGGTATGCCATGCGGGGGACATCACGCCGCTTCCAAGACTACATCTAAGATATTGCAGAGTGGATTCTTTTGGCCAACCATGTTCAAAGACATGCACGACTTCGTCAAGGGGTGCGATAGATGCCAACGGACGGGGAATATTTCCAAACGAAACGAGATGCCAATGAGGCCCATTCTAGAGATTGAGCTCTTTGATTGTTGGGGAGTGGACTTCATGGGACCATTTCCGTCAAGCAAGGGTAACAAGTATATCTTATTGGCCGTGGACTACGTCTCCAAATGGGTAGAAGCCATCGCCACCCCTACCAATGATGCGAGGGTTGTCTCCAAGTTTTTCAAGCAGAATATTTTCCCACGCTTTGGGGTGCCCCGTACTTTGATAAGCGACGGGGGAAGCCACTTTATAGAAAACAAATTCGAAGCCATGTTGAAAAAGTACGGGGTAAACCATAGAATTGGCATGGCCTACCACCCTTAGACGAGCGGACAAGTGGAAGTTTCAAATAGAGAAATCAAGCAAATTCTTGAAAAGACCGTAGATCGATCTAGAAAAGATTGGTCCATGAAGTTAAACGATGCTCTATAGGCATATCGCACGGCCTTTCGCACTCCTATTGGCACCACGCCGTTCCGACTTGTTTATGGGAAAGCTTGTCACCTACCGGTAGAGTTGGAGCACCGCACGTATTGGGCCATCAAGACCCTCAATTATGACTATAAGAGTGCGGCGGTGAGGTGACTCCTGGACATTAATGAGCTTGACGAAATTAGAAGAGATGCATACGAGAGCTCAAGAATTTACAAAGAAAGGACCAAGATTCTCCACGACGCCCGCATAACTGTCACGTACTTCGAGGTCGGAGACAAAGTCTTGCTATATAATTCCCGACTCCGACTATTCCCTGGGAAGTTGAGGTCACGGTGGTCCGGACCTTTCACCATCAAGCACATACAACCGGGAGGAGCTTTTGAATTGGAAGGGAAAGATGGAGCCACGTTCACGGTGAATGGACAACGACTCAAGCATTATTCCGAAGGAGTCCCTACAGGTGAAGTAAATAGAATATATCTACTCAAGGGACGGCCGGATGACCTTTCATACCTCCTTGATGAGGTTATAGAAGAGGCTTTCCCCTACTCCATCGGTGCACTCCACGATGATGGCTTCGAAGAAAGCCAAGATTTGAGCGAAGAAGAGAAGTTGTAGGACTCTCCCAATAGCTCCATGGCGAATGATGATGGCGACGCTGATGTCGCGAGAATACGAGAGCTTTGCAAGCTCTCGACATTGAAGAATCCGAAGAAAGCTCCACCGATTCGAAGATCGGTGTCACCGACGAAGTCAAGGACTGGAACAAGCTCAAGCTTGGGGGAGCCATCCCCTAACATTGCCCAAGATGAAGGGGCGCTGAGGAAGGCCACACACCGCCACAATCCAAATCCGAGCGGCCTTCCCGGCAAGTTTGACGGGTGCATCTCATATGCACCCAACATCACGCATTAATTGAAAATCCATGGGGGTCGAGCTCAAGACCTTAAACGAGTGCTTGTCGGGAGGCAACCCGATGGTTTTTGCATTATTTTTATTTGTTTTTTATTTTTATTTTAGACTTTTGTTAGTTTTTAGAGTCTTTTTGCCCATAAAAATCGTGACAACGGGTCTTAATTCTTATGACAGGAGAGGAGAAAAGGAGATCTCTCATATGGAGGAAGATAGAGATAAGGAGGAGCACTCCAGGAATGCGCTCGAGGCGTAGGAGGAGGAAGAAACCAACTGGAGGAAGAAAAACATAGAGTAGTGCGAAAACGGAGCCCCGAAGCAGAAAACAACACGTCACTCGGCCGAGTATCATATGCGGCTCGACCGAGCAAAGGACCCCATTCAGCCGAGTGGGGCACCAACAAGGGAATTCTGCTGAACCCAACTCTCTGTCTTTTTTGTGCATTTCGTATTAACTGCCACTCGGTCGAGTACGTTTATGTCACTCGGCTGAGGGAAACCGATACCCTCCTATGGCGAGAATTGCTGAGTAGCTTGTGCCACTCGGCCGAAGGAGTTTTCTCCCTTCGGCCGAGTGAACAAAAGCTGCTCGGCCGAGTCGCAGTGGCGGGGAGAAATTTAATTTTTTTTAACGTTACGTCACTCGGCCTAGCAACATAGTCACTCGGCCGAGTCGTAACTACCCCTATATATATCGCTGCGGGCTCGGCGTGATTTTCGAAACGCCTAATCCCCAATTTCACCCGAGCCCAGCGCCTGTTCATCTCCCCTCGCCCGCGATCGCACCCCCCTCGCCCGAATCACCTCGCCATCGGCCCCACTCGTCCGACCACCACCGGCGAGCACCGACCGCCGACGCCCAGACCTCCGACGAGTACCCTCGCCACCGGCCGACCCCCTATCGCCTCAGTTTGCCCCCAAACTCCATTTTTCTCTTGTTTCTCTCGATCCGTAGACCTGTTGAGCCCAAAAATCAAATTAATTTGTTTATCTATCTATTATACCCCATCTCCCCCATGTATTTTGAATATTATCCGCTGATATCGTTGTTTGATTTGCAGGCTATCTTGGGGGAGCTTCGGGGAGCTTCAGGACGCATTTTTAGCTTCGCGGAGGCGACACTCTTCGTACACACTTGCTGATTTGCTCTCGCAGCGTGTACAGGTACACTCGTTCCTTTTATTGAGCACGCCGCACTATATTTTTGTTGGGTGAGCACTCGCGGCACACATGCCGCCCCGTACTAGGCCACGCACGCGGGGAGCCTCTTCCAAGCGGAAGAGGACCGATGATGCCGGTCCTTCTCACGCTAGGGAGGACTCCCCTCCACCTAGCCCGCCACACCCACCCCCCCCACAGCTGCTCCCCGCCGATCCCATCCACGCACAGCCTATCCCCGCCGATCCTGTTCCACCACCGGCTCCCGTTGTCGGGCCGTTGGGGATCACGTTCAGAGACGACGCACATCGCGTCCGATTTGAGTGTATCGCTCAGCGCTCGATAGTGCCCTCTAGGTTCGCACATCTAGCAGACCTTGACTGCCTAGGGGTACTAGAGGGGATGCTCACATTGTATGACAACGTGGGTTGGCACGACTTCTTGTCTGTGTCGGCGGACACCTTCGTCCGTCCGACACTTGAGGTTCTTAGCTCGATAGCCCGGACCCCTGAAGGATGCACATTCCGCCTTATGGATTGAGAGTGCGAGATCACTCTCGCCATGCTTCGTGCGTTCTTCCAGTGGCCCGATGTCCCCGTCCCCGACCGAGCCTACGCACCCACTCACATCCCACCACCGTTGTTTGACACTTCCACGTTCTGGACATATATCACGGGCTCCCACCATGCCTTTGACCCTAGTAGGGCCAAGGCCTCAGCCATCCTGCACCCCTGCCTCTGCATAGCCCAGCGCCTCATGGCGACCACCTTCCTAGCGAGGTACGAGCCTGGGACGATGTCTACGCCTGAGCTCTACATGCTCTACGCGATGACTCGCCCCAGAGTTCTGGATAGGGGTAGCGACGACCTGGTCCCCACCATTGAGATTGATATTGCTAGCTGGTTCTTAGACCACATCATCATTTCGGTGGGCGCTCGCTCACCTATTTGCTGCGGCGGTCTGATTACTCTACTAGCCCTGATGACCGGCGTGGACCTACCTGCTGACCTGCGATGAGCCCCGGGCCCCACTTCACTCTCGATAGACATCATGGCCCGGATGAAGATGCTTCGTCCCCATGGCCAGCGGCACTGGGTGTGGTTGCACGGTCCTTTTAGTGCCGATTACATGATCCTCCCGAGCCTCGCTCAGACACATATAGGACCGGCCCACGAGGATTGGATCCCAGCGATGGATCTCCTCTTCCCAGCTGCCTACGTACTTGAGGCTTAGGGGGCTGAGCAGGCACCCCCTGCACCCCCTGCTGACCCCGTGATCCCTCAGACCGAGCCTGCACTGTCTGCACCTCCCGGCACTTCTGTCCCCACTTCTGTCAGTGCCGGGAGTACCCTTGCTGAGCCGTCCACCACATCCACCACGTCCACCACTACCCCCACCACTACTGTGCCTATCTCGGTTGAGCCTATTTCCTCACTTCTTCCCGAGCGTCCACCCACTATCCTTGAGAGCGGTGAGCCTTCCTTCGCTGCCGTCGTGGGGACCCTGTCCGGTTTGATGTCCGCTGGGGTGTCACCTTTTGGTCCTTACACTTCCTCCCCAGTGGTCGACCCTTCTGTCTCCACCGCAGCTGTCCTATCCGAGAGTGTCGTGACGTCTGTCCTCACACCTGTGTCACCGACCTCTCTTGCTTCCTCGTCGCCGATTTTGTCTTCCACCACCGCTGTTGCTGCCTCCTCGTCCCAGCCTGCGTCCCTGCCTCGCACTGAGGCTGGGCATCCACTAGTAAGCACAGCACCCTTCCCACACTTTCTTGCTGGGCCGATTACTTACTCTGCCCGTGTCCGACAGCCCCGTCCTTCACAGCCTAGACCTGTTCGTCCCCCTGCTCCACCACCCCCTGACGCTCTACTTCAGAGCCTCCGTGCTCTTGAGGGAGCGGTGAGTGGCCTCCGAGGCGATTTTAGGGCTCTCTCTGCCACGGTCAGTACCATGGAGACCCGCGTTGCCATGCTCCCCGATATTCAGGCTTGCCTGAATCAGATCCTGCCGCGACTCCCTCCACTTCACCCACCCACCCAGCCGACACCTCCACCACCACCTCCACCACATGACAGAGATGGTGCATCACCACCAGCTTAAGCACACCCTTGATGCCATTTGATCTTTTTTGTCGTTATGCTGCCCATTTTCTGCTAGTCCTGGAGATTTTTGCCCCCACCCCATCCCCTCACTATTTTGGTCCCTATCTTGCTCACATCATTTTTATATCTTTTTTGGGAGAGAGGGAAAGTATTTTTGGTGACACATTACCTGCATCACTCTGATCTTTGCATGCATCATTCATATCCACATCATATTTTTTGTTTATTTTTTCTTTCTTTTTTTTATATCATGCATGCATCCTCACCCACCCCACCCATTTCACATCTCTCGGTGTGCCACACTTTGCACATTGAGGACACTGTGCACTTTAGCTTGGGGGAGTGAGTTCTCACACTTTTTGCTTTTATCTCCTTTATTTTTAGTTTTTCTCAAGTTTTTTTTCGCTTTTGCACCCATTTTTCATCACTTTTTCATTTTTACCATGCATCACGTTTTTCTTATTTTCCTTGTGTGCTGCATTGTAAATAGTCTTGTTTTTCTTTATCTTTATTTCTTTCATCTTTTGCTAGAGATGATTTTTCTGTGATGACGATGACGTGGTGTTAGCTTTTCTCTATATGCATGCTAATTTTGTCATGTCATAGCTTTTGTTTCTGATATCATATGCTATGTTCTGCTTTGTATTTGGAAATAGTAACCCACCTCTTTTTCTATATGAAAATGGATGAAATTCTGTTATTAGCTGATGTCCGATGATTCATATGTATGCTATCGTAGAAAACACACCAAGATTCACGCATTGATTGCTTATATCTGGAGTACTGCTTTCTTTTCTTATTGCATGATTTGTACGCTTCACTTCAGGTTGATTGAATGTTTGCTAGCATTGATATATCTGGACTAGTTTGCTTTTTGAGATTAAACTGAGTAGATTAAATTACCCTGCTGAAGTTGTCATGCACGTCCTATAGAGTGAACCGAGAGATACATTTATTTCTTTCTCCACATATCTTGAACATTATTTCTCTATTTTAAAATTCATTGGTGAATCTCCCCTTATCGATTCTATTATTGGCATTCCCCCCGTCATTATATCCCATGCTCCAAATTCCCCAAAACCAGAAAGAAAAAAAATACTTGTATATCCTTCTCTTTTGATTTGGGATCATTTGTGTATATATGTTATTGAAAAAAAAGAAAAAGAAAAAAAAGAAAAATAAAAAAAAGAAAAAGAAAAAGAAAAAGAAAAAGAAAAAGATTTGAGAAAAGGAAAAGAAAAGAGAAAAGAAATTCAAAAACGATCCCATCTCATACCCTTTCTCTCTTTCTTCCCTCTTTCGCTTTTATTTTTATTTCTTTTACTTTTGGAGCTTCAAAAGAAACAGGGAATGTAAATATAGTTTTGTTTATGCCACCACGCTTATAGATAAGCTTGGGGGAGAGGATCCTATGATGTGTGAGAGAGTGACTACTTGACGGTGCATGACAACCTAGGCTAAGTAATATTTTATACTCGGTGAGATCGCTAAAGTTTCACGAAATCCAGAAATCTATGCTTAGCATTCATTTCATGAAAACCACTCTTTTCTATTCTTACTACTCTATTGTGTGATATCTCTATACTCCTTATAGAAAGCATTCAATTGAAAAGTGTGTGATCTACGATTTTGTATACCGCTTTAGATGCTTCAGACGATGTTAATTCTAGAATTATTCCATTTTTCATGCTATATTGATATTCTTGGGTTTTCTATTTCAAATGCACCATTATACTATGATATCGAGATAAAAGTCTTTGACATGTGTTTTATATTCGATGCGTGCTATATGAACCCACGTCCTGAGAAAAATGATCTAGCAGCTTCCTTCTTCGTTTTCTACCTTGTCTTTCTATTTATTTTATTTTCCACATTTCCATCGTTTCTATTATCTTTTTCCACCGGATTCGCTTTTTACTCATCTTCCTCGAGGAAGAGTAAGAGGTAAGCTTGGGGGATTTTGATCACTCCATATTTTACACCTTTTTTCTGCATGTTTGCATGCCATTTTAATCGCTCGTATCGCGTTTTTCACGATTATTCGGCAATATTGCGATGCTTTTCACGATTTCTTGTTTTTGTCAAATTTCAGGAGATTCGAAGCGATTTGGAGTGATTCTGATATGCACCCACTCCGGAGTGTCACCCACGACTCTTTTGAGGGGAATTCTACGATTGGAGAGGAGTGGAGGAAGAAAGAACGTCGTAGGAGCGACGAGGGAGCAAAAATACGAAGATTGGGCATTTTCAGCATGTCACTCGGCCGAGTGAAGGAGTCACTCGGCCGACCATCGAAAGCCCGCTCGGCCGGCCAGATCGGACACGCGACAGACTGAGTATCAGCGTGCACTCGGCCGAGCATCGCCATCCCACTCGGCCGAACCACGGAGACACCACTCGCCCGAGTGGCATCAAGACGACGGCAAGAAAAATCCCAGACTTACTGTAATCTGTCAGTCAACTCCCGAGTTCCGACTCGGCCGAGTGAATAAGGCCCCTCGGTCGAAGCAAAGAAAGTCACTCGGCCGAGTGACTCCCGAGGAGCCGACCCCCAAAAGTCCGAAGTTACTGGAATTTGTCAGGGTTTGTCACTCGGCCGAATGACATTTGTCACTCGGCCGAGTGAGCCGCGCTGCCTGTAGCGTAAATTGCGATTTTGAGGCTGCGCAGGGGCAATTTCGTCACAGTTTTTTGGGCGATTTTGGGGGGTATTTAACCCCAGTTTTTAACCTAGTTTAGATGGCTTTTTCAGAACTTTTTACAGCCCTTTTTTTAGATTACTTTTAGAAGATTAGATTGAGTTCTTTTGGGAGAGAGAAAAGTGTTATTTTGTTGGATGCTATTGAATCTTCATTGGTTTGTCTCTCTCTCTATCAAAAACCTCATTTTTATTGATATATTGAATATTGCAATGAATTCTATTTTTTTATTATTGAATTTCCATTGAATTGCATTATGAATTGTGAATAGTTTTATCGTCTTAGGGCGTAGGGATGAACCCTACGAACCCTATTTCTAGTTTGTGATGAATTGCTGAAATTATTGCTAGAATTGATTAGGGTTAGTTTGGGATTGATTTAATACGAATAGCTAGGGACTCATACCGATTGGGATTTGCAAGAGATTGGATCCAAACTCGATAGGAAGCCCTAGAAATTCGAATTAGGTTACAATTGAATTTCTCCGGAATCGGTTTGCAAGAGATTGGACCGAAACTAGGGTTTTCGATTGCAATTCTATACCAATACCTGTTTGCAAGAGATTGGACGGGTAGGAACTATCCCAACCTAGGTCGTAGCTCGAGTTTGCACGAGAGTGAGCTCGAGATACGATTGAACGATGATGGTGTTCTTCACGCTAGCTTGCCTAGGTTAGGGTTTGCAAGAGATTGGACCCAACCCTAGGTTTTCTATAGACCGGTAATAGCGCGAGAGCATGAGCTTGGTTCTACATTTAGTTGCAACTAGTTCACCTGAATTTCAAGTCTAGCAATTGTGAAACCTACGAATCACAATGAAGAGATACGGTTTGTAGCGGGGATTCCCTATCCCTAGGCGTCTTTATTAATTTGATATTTCCTTTATACGATTGAATGACTGTGACCGCTTTATTTCTCTCGACTTTTCCTATAGCCATGTGAATTGAAGAAGACACTGTCATTTGCCCTCCTCGTGTTCGATACCCGCTCGCCGCTACACCGTGCGCTTGCGGTAAGACTAGCGAGTCGCTCGCCCCGGGTGTGTGTCCGGGGTGCGATCAATGTACGTTACCACTCACAATCATTGTTTAATGATTACATAAGATGATACACTTTTATGGCATAAACGTTTTGGACACACTAATTTCAAAAACCTAGCACATATTTCAAAACTCAAGTTAGTAATTAATGGAATGCCAAATATTTCTTTCAAACACAAACATTTTTGTGATGCTTGTCAACAAGGAAAAATGCACAAATCTTCTTTTAAATCAAAGGACATTATCTCACCAAAGTGACCATTAGAACTCCTACACTTGGATTTGTTTGGTCCTTCAAGAGTAGCCTCTTTGAATAGAAGTAGATATGCATTTGTCACTGTTGATGATTATTCAAGATACACTTGGGTTATATTCTTACAAAATAAGAATGATGCTTTTGAAGAATTTTCAATATTTTGTAAAAAGATACAAAAGATCAAATCCTCTAACATTGTCACTATTCGTAGTGATCATGGGGGAGAATTTGAAAATGAATCTTTTACCAAGTTTTGTAATGAAAATGACATTACTCACAATTTTTCTTTTCCTCGTGCTCCTCCTCAGAATGGAGTAGTAGAAAGGAAAAATATAACTTTACAAGAATGTGCGAAAATAATGCTTTGTGATAGTAAATTACCAATATATTTTTGGGCAGAAGCTGTCGCAACTGCTTGCTACATTATGAATAAAGTAGTTATAAGGCCATTGCTTAATAAAACTTGTTTTGAATTATTCTTTAATCGCATTCCTCGTGTATCATATTTTAAAGTGTTTGGATGTAAATGTTTCATTCTTAATACTAAAGATGCACTTGACAAATTTGATTCAAAATCTGATGAAGGTATTTTTGTTGGATACTCAACACGTAGCAAAGCCTACAGAGTATATAACAAAAGAACTTCAACAATTGAAGAATCACTACATGTCACCTTTGATGAGAACCCCTCATCTATTTCTCCCATCATTGATGATGAAGAGAATATATTACCTTTATCTAATTCTTTAGATAGTATTAAACTTGATGATATTGATGCTACTAAACCCTCTGTTGAGTCTATTTCAGATAATATAAATCTTCCTAAGGCATTTGCAGAAGTTCCAAATCATCCATCAGAGTTAATCATTGGAGATATTACAGATGGAGTGAGAACTCGTTGTCAAATAGAACAAATGGCACATTGTGCTTTCCTTTCAACCATTGAACCAAAGAACATCAAAGATGCATGTGAAGACAGTTCATGGATTATTGCTATACCGGAAGAACTCAATCAATTTCAACGGAATGATGTTTGGAAACTGGTTCCCAGACCAACAGATCATTCAATTATTGGTACCAAGTGGGTATTCAAAAATAAATTGGATGAATCTGGTCAGGTAATTAGAAACAAGGCACGATTGGTTGCACAAGGTTATAATCAAGAAGAATGTATTGATTATGATGAAACATATGCACCAGTTGCACGTCTTGAATCCATTAGAATGTTATTATCATTTGCATGTTTTAAAGATTTTAAGTTATTTCAAATAGATGTCAAAAGTGCTTTTCTAAATGGTTTTCTTAAAGAAAAAGTTTATGTAGAACAACCTCCGGGTTTTATTCATGAAAATTTAGAAAATCATGTTTTCAAATTGAAAAAGGCTTTATATGGTCTCAAACAAGCACCTCATGCTTGGTATGAAAGACTTAAAAGCTATCTTTTAAAATCAGGTTATTCTATTGGTAAAATAGATTCCACTTTGTTTATTAAAATCATAAAATCTGACATAATCATTATTCAAATATACGTTGATGACATTATTTTTGGTTCTACTAATAAATCATTTTGTCAAGATTTTTCCAAGATTATGCAGAAAGAATTTGAGATGAGTCACATGGGTGAACTCAATTACTTCCTCGGTCTTTAAATAAAACAAATGAAGGAAGGAATCTTCATTCACCAAAGCAAGTATTCTAAAGAACTCATCAAGCGTTTTGGTTTAGAAATTTCTACAGAAAAACATACTCCAATGAGTACATCTACTTCTCTCGACAAAGATTTAAATGGTAAGAGTGTTGATCAACGTCTTTACAAAGGTGTGATTGGCTCTTTACTTTATCTAACTGCTAGTAGACCAGACATTATGTTTTTAGTATGTTTATGTGCACGTTTTCAGGCAGATCCTAAGGTTTCACATCTAACTGCCGTAAAAAGGATTATTAGATATGTTAAGCATACTTCTGATTTTGGTTTATTTTACCTTAAGTCAAGCACATTTGATTTATTATTATATAGTGATGCAGACTTTGCTGGTTGCAAATCAGACCGTAAAAGTACCAGTGGTACACGTCACTTTTTAGGACATTCTTTAGTTTATTGGTTTAGCAAAAAGCAAAACTCTGTTTCATTATCTACAACCGAGGCAGAATATATTGCCGCCGGTTTAGCATGTACTCAGATTTTATGGATGAAACAAACTATTTCAGACTATGGTATTGATTGCTCAATATGCCCTATTATGTGTGATAATACTAATGCTATTAATCTTTCTAAAAATCATGTGCATCATTCTCGTACAAAACATATTGATGTATGTCATCATTTTTTAGATGATCATGTTCAGAAAGGAGATATTGTTCTTAAATTTATATCTACTAAACATTAAACTGCTGATATTTTGACTAAACCTTTGAAAGAAGAGACTTTTATTAAGCTTCGAAGAAATTTGGGAATTATTAGTGAATCAGACTTATGACATATTCGTATAATATTTTTTATAATTTTTCAAAATTTTCACAATTTTTGGTCTATTTTTTAAAATTGGTCGACCAATTCACAAATATTGGTCGCCAATTGACTATTTTTCAATTTTTCAGTAACTGCTTCGTCTTCCCGCTTATTTTTTTCAGTTAACCGTTCCTTCCAAATTTTCGTTCCCAAGGAACCCATCCATTCATTTTTCAAATTTGTATTGGTTCAGTTTTCCAAACTGCTCATGCCGATTGCAAAAATACCCGTTCCCCAAAAATCTCTCACAACTTCCCATAACTGAATTATTCTCTTTCTTATTTAATTCCCTTAATCACTAAGGCAACTCATCTCTTCGTTTTCCAATGCCTCATCCCATTCCCCAAAGCACCCCGTTCCTTCTTCCCCAAATCGAAAGACTCGCCGACCCTCCGCCCCAAAATTTCGCCGGCGACGCCCCACGTTCAACTGAAATTTGCCGATTTTCCCGTCGAACCCGTCAATTTTCCCTTCTCCGCCTCAAAATCCCATGGATCCCCTTTACCTAAGCTTCATCCCGATGGCTTTTTCGCCCCGATTTCGTTCTCTGGCGGCCACCCAGAAATATCAACTTCTGGAGAACCTGCCGGTCACTCCGGAGCGCCACGTCAACTTCTCCAACCATGGATTCTCGTGGATCTTTGACCCGATTCATGCCACAGGCCTCATCTCCCTTTGGTCCACATCCAATCGTATGTCGTACTTTCCGACGCTTGTTCGCGAATTCTACACGAATCTAGACTCCTCTAAGAAGGACGGTTTGCTCTCAATCACTACTGTCGTTAATGGTTTCCATTTTCATATCACAGGTCCCATGCTTTCCATGATCCTAAATCTTCCTTCAACTCATGTTCATCCTCTTCCTGAAGTCCTCTCTGACCCTGCCATTAAGCAACGGATGTCCCCAGATTTCCGCCCTAAACGATCGGCCGCTGATCTCCTTCCCCCTGCTCGTTTGATGGTAAAAATCATTTTGTTTAATCTGGCCCCTAAGACCGGATCCTTAAATTATGTTAGTACTAAGACTGCACGCTGTTTGTATTCTATGATGGGACATCTCCCAATCGACTCGGGTACAGTTCTTCTCGAATCCTTAGCCAAACCGGTCAACACTCACATTTTCCTGCCGTCCCTCATCACTCGCATCCTAGAGGCTTTTCAAATTCCATTAGCTGATTCAGTTCAAGTCTTCAATCCAATAGATTTTAATTCCGACACTCTCAGTCATATGCAACTTGTACTCTCCGATACATCCGCTAATGATGATGATGATGATTCTTCCCATGCACCCACTCTCGCCATGCCTAGACCCACTATAGGTTCTTCCACTCCCCGCACCTGCACTCCTGGTTCTTCCTCTCGTGCCAGTGGTCGCATCCCTACCTGTAAGCATTACGCTCGCTCAGGTCGTTCCCCTAGTACTCACGATACTCCTCCTTCGGCCCCTGGTGATAATGCTTTGGTTGCTGATATCCGTGCTCTTCGTCACTCAGTTACTAAGGGCTTCGATGAGATTCGCCAAGAAATGCACGATGGTTTTCAGGGCATTCAATCTCATATTAGTGCCGGTGATCTTACACTACAAGAGCATAATAGAATGATGGATGCTCTTCAGATTGCGGTCGCTCAACTTCTGAATCATTTCGAGTCTCTTCACTTCCGCGTTCGTCGCGCATCCTCTCCCTCTCAGCCCGGCCCGTCCAATCCCTCAACTGTTCTTGACGTTGGCTTCCTTGGTCTAGGATTAGAATTTAGTTGCAGTTTTTCAATGGTTGCTTGGTAATGGCATTTTGATGGTTACTTGGTGTTGATACTTATTTGGTGATGGTTTCCAGAGCTTTGCTGTTGTGTTTTGTTACTTTGTGGTGTTAATTAGGTTCTGTCAAACTTTGGGTTGTACTTGAGTTGTACTTGATAATCTGTACTTTGCTTAGTTTTGTAATGTTTGGGTTATGTTCTGTAAACTTTGCTTTGGATGTTTTGTTATCTCCTAGTAATTTTGTCCTGTTAATTTGGATATATACCCTGGTTGTACTTGGATAGTTGTTTTGTAATTTGGATATGTTCTGTTCTTTGTTAGTTGCTTTTTGTTGACTATTTGTTCTTTGTTTCTGTTATACTCTGTAGCCCTTCCCTTGACTATCTCGTATGTATTATCATTGGTTCTGTATATTTCTTTATGGCTCTGTTGCCTAGTTAAGATGATATATAAAATCTATCCTCTCTGTTACTCTTAGCTATTTATTTCAACAATGATTCAGTATTCATTGCTTCCTACATGTTATGAAGGAAGGCCTCATATATTCATTTTTAGGTAATGATTTAATCCAATTGCAATAGATTTCGTTGGCCCATATACTGCATGTCTGCTTCATTACATGACCACATGATATTTCCATTTTATACAATCAGCTTCGAAATTTGGTTGTCATCTACATATATTTAATTAATTCGCATGTCTAGCATTATTCCTCTACATGTTATAATCAATTGCCCACATATTTTTTTCTACTAGTCATAATCTGTTTGTACACACCTCAAATTGTATCAGATGGGCATTTCGCACTCATAGCACCAGACGTGCCAAAATATGTAGCAATACTAATTTTTTGGCCTACCTACTATGACATTATTATTTTTATTTTTTTAACACTATTTCCATGAAGTCAGTGGCTCTGTCCATGCCGCACTTCAGCAATAAGATACATTCCTTGATGATACATGACATCATTTAGCTCTTGTTGCTTTGGCCTATAACATTCATTTGCTATAATGGCATGTCCATTTTTTCGGCCTCTACGCTTCTTCTTTTGCCTCCATATGTTTCTAAACATTTGTTCAACATTTGTTCATTTATATTTTTTTTCCTACTCCCTCCTACTTGCCTCTTTTTAAGGATTCCAAGGGGGAACATATTCCTTCTACTCAGGGGGAGTATTCACACAAGTTCCACATATTCAGGGGGAGTATACTTGTCAAGACCCGCTTCCCTAAAATGGAGGCGAGGCATGACGAGGCCCGCTCAGGCAAAGAGCTGTGAGGCTCCAGCATGTAAAGCGTCTGGGATATCACGTAGATCCCTGTAATGTGACACGGAACAAAGATAACAATAATAGAAAGAGGCAAATAAATAAATTATTCATCTCAATGTCCAATAAATGTCCAACAACCAGAAAAGCCACCAGGCTAACAACAGAGTCCAAAAGAAAAGGCCCAGCATGGCCAACAACAAAAGTAACAATAAAATGGTGCTACTCACCGACAAGCTAACAACAGACTAACAAAGAGAAACGATGAAGGAACACTAGGACTGGTCACCGGTGTCCTCGTACTCCACGTCAGCAACGGAATCAGGCTCAAACTCCACGAACTCCTCGCCCTCAACTGCAGACTCTGGCTCAGCAACTAACATGCGTCACCCAAAGAGAAGGGGCACATGTCAGCAAAGTCTACAAAACTTTGTGCAAGGAAACTAAAAGGAAGGTAAAAGCAACCTAGCAATTCTAAAGTATGCATGTCATGACATATATATATAAGATGTGCAGCAAATAAGTAAAAGCAAGTATGCCATGGCAAGGAGTAAACATGACATGGAAGCATGGACATGACAAGGAACAAGTATACATTCACAAGGACAAGTACAAGTATAGTAAGCACGTCGTGCACAGAGATTCTGCCCTTTGGCTAGAGAGGCTGTACGGGCCAACTCTTACGCTCAAGTGACCGTTTATCCCTACCCATCCACGTGTATCGATCAGGGCCTTACCTCCGAACATGGAACGCTCGCTTCTGGATCACGAGCCAGGAAGTGTTTTAACAAGTATGGCGTAGGGTTATGCCCGCATAGCAGGTGCCTAGCCGAAAACACGGATTGTACATGGATTTTGTAGCGTGTGCTACGATGCAACATACAAAACAAATGGCATGTAAGAATGAAAATGCATGGCAGATATTGTCACGCCCCGCTTCCCAAAAATATGGAGGCGAATTGTGACAAGGCCCGCTTAGGCCAGAGCTAAGAAGCTCGGACCCAAAAAGCGTCTGTAGGGGTGTACCATTTTAAAAATTATCAGGTTCTTGCATTAATAAAATTCGGAACAATAGGAAGTACAGAAAGGAAATGGCATTCATTAAATTGGAGATATAATATCCAGCGAGTACAAAGTCTAAGAAGAAGCCTAAGCATGGCAACAAACTATCTAAAAGCAAACTAAAAGCAGTAACCTCTGCAAGTGACGACTAATAAAGACCTAAAGGTCTGATCCTTGTCAGGCACGTACTCTGGGTCGACGTCCTCGGCTCCTCGTACTCCAGTGAGGCTGTCTCGTCCACGAACTCTGGCTGAGCACCTGCCGTACAGCACCCAAGAGAAAGGAACTGTACGTCAGGTAAAGTCTACAAGAAGGGTTAGACTTCACAGCAAGTGCACCGAACTTTAAACAATGGTTTACTGGTTGATTAGCATGCTGAGGTTCTATTACACAACAGTTTACTGGTTGATTAGCATGCTGTGGTTATAACAGAGTAACACAAAAGGAAGTAACGCAGCAGGAAAGTAAAACATAGCAAGTAGTAGTCGTAGCGTGTGCTACCAACTACGGGACTATCCTAAAGGTGATAGGACAAGACGAAACTAGACAAGACAAGACAGACAGGACACGACACATGAGACACGAAGGATTCACGCCTTACGGGTTGAGGGGGATCAGACCCTCTCCCCGTGCGCACGCTCAACCCTACCCCAAACCCCAGAACTCAGGACAAGAAGTACAGAGATCACTTCCGCTAGGGAAGCACCTGAAACGCCCGCAGGCTTTTTGTATCATGGAGATCACTTCCGCTCGGGAAGCATCTGAAACACCCGAAGGCTTTTTGTATCACGGAGATCACTCCCGCAAGGAGAGCACCTGAAACGCCTGAAGGCTTTTTGTATCACGGAGATCACTCCCGCAAGGAGAGCATCTGAAACTCCCGTAGACTTTTTGTATCACGGAGATCACTTCCGCTAGGGAAGCATCTGAAACGCCCGTAGGATTTTTGTGTAACAGTGACATGACACGACCAGTGTACGGGAGATGTTATTCTAGGGTGTCCACACGCACGCACACACAAGATAATCCTACGGTGTCAAAAGCTGTTGTTTGTCGGGCTTAGACTTCGTCGTCAAGTCTAAGTCGTCAGGGCGATCCGGACACTATCATTTCACGTCCGGCTCTATACACTCACAGTCTAACAGTTCTAACAATTTAAGACCAAGACGCGGTCAAAAATGCAAGTGGGTACACTTGCCTGCGGTGGCGAGCGTATCGTCCGTCCGGAGCGTCCCGTCCAAGCGTCGCGTCCTCGGTAGTCCGTCTAAAATAGGGTCACGGCGACGGTGTCAGGTCGCGTTTTTCAACAAATCCTATTAGGGTATGTTTCTAGGTTAAACGTGGCTATCCTAATAGTCACATGTCAAAAATGTACGTTCGACCTATCCGACGATTCTATCCTATGTGCACAGTCAAAACAGCCCGATCGTCGATCTACGGTTCCACATCATTTTAAAGGGGCAGAAAGTAAATTTAGTTATTTAAGTTGCCGATTTTAATTACGGTTTCAATGTCGTACGGTTTGGGTTCCTACGAGTAAGGGTCACCAACCTATTGCGATGGTCATGCGTAAATCTGGCGTCGGATCTGGGAACAGCTACGGATCATGTCGCGGCTTCAGTTACTCGACTGCGGTAGCGCGGATCTATCTACGTCAACAGATTCGTCAAGAGCTAAAACTAATAAATCAGTAATTGAAACATTAATTATATAACTTCCCACCAAGGTGATATAACTCTCAATAGCTGTTACTTATAAGATGTAATATGACTGATCATGTTATAATACACACATACTGTTCATTTATATAATTATAACTTCCTTATACAATTAATATTAATAAGATAAAATAATCTAATACTCAGTGGAATGGTTATAATATGTATTCCCACAGATAATACAATGATCATAACACCTAACATATTATATTTACATAATATATAACTAACAGTTTATTTACATGCTAACTTACCCAGTCGATTATATGTATAAATTAGCTTACGAATTAACCTATGGACTCACACTTATAACACTCAAGTAAAATATGAATATAATAAACATGTTATCTGGCATATCATACCATGCATGCGTAGAGGCCTCATACTATGCCCGCTCTCCTCTTCGTTGGCTTGCAGGGGGTGGCACGATCGGACGCCAACTGACGACTGTTGGGGATGGACGGAGCTGTGGTAGCGTCGGTGCCCTGGGACGACGGTAAGTGACGGTGCGAGGGGTTGGTCGAGGAAGTCGGAGATGGGGCGTTGGGGCGTTGGCGAGTAGGAGTTGTCAGGGCTGCGGACGGTGGTTGGTGCTCAGGCGAGAGGGTTGCGTCGAGTCAGGGGAGGATAAGAGAGGGCCGGTGGTCGGAGCTTTAATCCGAAGAAAGATTCTGTCTGTGCTTTAGATGGGGAGAGTGCATTGAGGGGGAAGGAGGAAAGGTGCTATTATTTCTTACTAGTTACAGGGAGATGTATGGGTTAGGCATGGCACATCTCGTGAAGGTGGAAGGGCACAAGATGATATTTAAGAAGCAGAATTTTGGTGCCCATGCTGTTACTTGGCTTGAGAAGTTCGATGTCCGCCTGTTCTCACATCAAATCCCCAGTGCGTGTAACAGGAGGTCGGATGGACGGCGAGGGGGAGAACAAGGGAGGTGGCGTGGCGCCTATGGCGGTGAGACAGCAGGCGCGCGGGGCTGCAGTGCTGTCAATCGGACGACAGCGAAAGGAGGCCAAACGGCGGTCAGAAGCTTCGGCGAGTGGGGAGATTCCGGCATCGTGTTGAGATGAGAAGAAAACCAGCGTGATGCGAGGTAGCCGGAGGGCGGCTCCGATGGCAGAGGCCCAGATGGCCGCGGGGACGGACGACGTCGGCTTCGGTTGTCGGCGGAAGCGAGAGAAGGCGAGGGTGAGAGATGAGACTATGGTTTTTTTTCCTCAAAATTTTGTGTGTGTGGCGGCTGAGCTTGTTCCCCGTGAGAAAATACCTAGGGCTAGGTTAGACCTTATAATAAAGGGGTAAGAGAGAGAAAGGTATTTGGGTAGTGGTCACGTGGGAAAGATAATGGGAGTGGGGTTCTGTTAGTATGAGGTTGCTATTATTAGATTAGATTAACAGTTTTTTTCCTTTTCATTTGAGTTTCTTTGCAAAACATTTGACTTCCTTTAAAAAAAGACAAGCCTGCTATAGTAAATCATTAGTAGGAAGTTTAGTCAAAAATTTAAAAGAGAGTAAATTAAGGAATTAATTATTTAAGTTTGTTTTTTTAACAATGACTCGTACAGATTCTTTCCCATTTCAAAAATTTAGTTATTAATAATGAGTTATTAACAGATTGGTCTAAAGACATCCGAAAAGTAAAAATGAGATACTGGGTCGATCGTGCCTCCGAGAGGGTCGTGAATACGGGGTCCGGTCACGTGCTGGGCCTACCAAAAACAATAATAAAAATAAAGTACGAAAATACACATTCTGGGCAAAATACGTCTGAAATACGTGCGGTCGGAAAGCGACCGTTACATTCTACCCACCTTAGAAATGATTCCGCACTCGGAATCACTTATAATGATAATAATAATAATAATAATAATAATAATAATATCTATATTCACTTATGGCTAGAACTCTCATATTCCACATAATGATCGCTAACCCTGTAACTCCAAACATCGATCCTCAAATAATCCATCCGAACTCGTCTTTCCACTTGATAGCGCTACAACTAGAATCCCATCCTTGCACTTAATTATAAATTCACATTATCATCTACAAATCAACAATCATCATGGTTCTAATAAATTCTCCATCATATTGGCTCATAAATCTACCCACCATAAATAATGAACCTTCAACTACATCTATCCTTACCCCTATCATCTAATCTCCTAATCCTATTAAATCCATCTTCATAACATTTCGTTCGTCTCAATGCGTCGTGTTATCTCCAATGTCTTCTCACCCCAACTTAACAATCAAGTCTTGTTGCTTTAAATGCTCTACTCATTCTCACGATCGCCTTAACTCATACTATCACATCTTAGCTACTCCTATATATATCACTCGTCAAAGTTTCAGGTCTGATAAGTTCTCATTTCCCTGTATTATAATTTCATCCAACCAGAATTCTCCACTGAGTTCGTCATACATTGGTATTATAAATAAGTCTTGGATACCTCGTTTTTTTTCATCCGAAAGAAATCTAATTTAATGTCTTTGTGTTCAAAATCAACCAATCACCGCTACAACATATCTCATCTCACTCTATGCCTACCCGCAAACATAATCCTATAGTAATGTTAGCTAGTCCTAACAATATAACAACATATAAAAAATTAACACTTCGAAGAGGGAAGAAAAGAAAAGAAATTTTAAGGCCAAAGGCATATTTTTTTTAAAATATATATATATATATATATAACATGTGGGAAAAAAACGTGTGGAGTTGTGGTAATAGATGAGGGAAGATAGGTGGGTTGTGATCTTGTGTGCTAGTTTCAAAAACTTTAAAAATTTGGTTTAAAAGAAAACAAAAGTTTAGATACAATCATCTGCAGCCAAAGATAATCTATACTATAATACGAAAGACTAAGTCTAAGTAATTGTCTGCTATGACGCTATCCACACCTATATGAATACCACCATTCAGACAACTTCGTACCTATATCACGGATAACACTGAGTATACCACATGATACAAGGGACAAACATTAAAATCCTAAAGGTAACACACTCATACAGGTCCACACACTCTACCTATATACATGCACCACGCCGACATCACAAACCAAGGGCCCACTACTAAACTAGAGACGTCACAAGCAACTACAAGACTAATGTCTAAACAATAGAAAGGAAACCGAAACCAAAAGTGAACGAAACAAGATCGAAAAGAACAAGGTCGGATAAGGCGAGGATGAGAAGAAAGCCGGTTGGATGGAACAAAAATATTGTTCAAAATATTGAAATAGATGAAAAAAAAAATTATGTGTAAAGTATGGTATCATATACTTCTATACTTATAAAAATATGTAGAAAAAGTGAGCAGACGGTGAAATTTTTAAATACGGAAAAGTGTTAGACTAAGAAAATAATGAGTAGGGTGAGGTAGTGATTGTTTTACATATGTAAATAGATTTATAGCAGATTTTTGAAATACAGATATGATAATTAGAAAACAGATATATTAAAAATTGAAGTCTCTTTTTTATAGCTCCAAAAATATCCTAAAAGTATTGTACGATAAGTGGTTAAAATAAATTTAATAGTATAGAAAGAAAGGGATAATATATTAAGTTATCAAAAATGGAAATAAAGTTATATATATATATATATATATATATATATATATATATAAACGAGGCGATTGACCCAGGCGGTGCTTCTTCATCGAAGCTTGTTGATGGAATTCGGCCAGCGGCTAACGTCAACAATTCTCAGGGGTTTGTGAAGGATTTAGTTCAGGTGAATCTCAGGCCACCAAATAATTCCCAGGAGCGGAATGCCACGGGGGAAAGATTGCAATTGGGCGGAGGCTGGGAGGTGGTAGATCGCCGGAAGCATAACGGAGGTAGATTGGGAGGCGTCGGGAAGTTCAATGGAGATTTTGGAAAGAACAAATTCGGGCAGGGATCCACTGCGAATCGAGGAGTTAAAATACTACCGAGGGGCAATTCTTTGGGCAATAACAATATGAAGCCACCATTCCCTCATGATGCCCACATGGTGTTTGATAGAAAGCTTCCAAGAAAATCTGTAGATTTCAAGATTTCTACTACTGGCCTGAAGCAATCTTGGTCTGAAGTTTGCTCAAATATTAGAAGGTATGATAGTGATGTTGGTATGGCATTTGTGCCTCCTCATGCCCAAGAGGATGGCACGTTAATGGCGATGGTCCCGAAAAGCGCCCTAGCACGTGGTGCAGAGTAGTGGACGTCGACTCTTGTTGGATACGTACTGGGGGAGGCCCCTTTCTACGGCCAAATTCGTTCATGGGTGGAGAGACTTTGGAACCTCAAGAAGGGTATGAAAATCTATAGTAGGGACAGTGGTTTTTTCTGCTTCAAATTTGAAGACGAAGGTGAATGCGAGAGGATCCTTCATGGGGGCCCATGGATGTTTGACGGCAGACTTGTGGTGCTACAGCGCTGGTGTGCTGGACTCAAACTTGAGCGGGATATCCTCTCTTCTATTCCAGTCTGGGTCTAATTGCATGGCGTCCCCTTAGAGATGTGGACACTTGAAATTCTCAATTACATTGCTTCTTTAGTAGGTAACCCGATTTGCTTGGACAAGCTTACAGCTAAGAAAGAGCGTCTTTCCTACGCCCGTTGCCTTGTTGAAATTCATGCTAAACAAGCCATTCCAAAGACTGTGTTGGTGGGTACGGAGGATGGGCCTTCTATAAGCATTGATGTGAAGATCGAGGGAGAGCCCCCGAGATGTACGAAGTGCATTTGCTTTGGCCACTTGTTTAACCAATGTCCAGATGCTGTGGAGCCCCCTTCATTCCAAGTAAAAGCTTCTGAAACTAACCTGTTGATGTCTGGAGGGAATACGGAGAATGTGGAAATAGAGCATGCCACGGGAGTGGATGACAAAGAAATTGGAGGGGAGCGGTGCGAAATGCCAGGAGTTGATACCAAGCATGGCTGTGGGGTTTCTTTGCCTACACAGACTGTAGGATCGGGGACTGCTATGGCGGCCAGCATCTCAGGTACTACTCTGTGCACTACTGTGAATACTAGTGGGAGCGTGGTTGAGCCTAGTAAAGGCAACCTGATATTTTCACGCCCCGCTTCCCAAAAACACGGAGGCAAAGCGTGACGAAGGCCCGCTTAGGCCGGGGCTAAGAGCCCGGACCCAATAAGCGTCTGTAGTATTCCATAGCGAAAGTACAGGTCCCTGCAAGTTAGTACGAAATAACAAAAGTACTGAAAAGAGCATTTCATTTTATTCCAAAGTTTATCATGAAAGTACTGAGAGTCTAAAAATGCCGAAAACGGCTACAACTGCTGAAAGGAAACTAATGGTGCAAGCACCCAACCTAGACGAGAAAGTAAGAGTGCAACGCACCCAACTAAAAATGAAATGGATAACTCCGGAACAACAACAAAAGATCTTTAACTCTGATCGTCCTCTGGATCGTACTCCGGATCAGCGCCCTCCGGCTCCAAGTCAACTGGCAAGTCTGCCTCGTACTCGTACTCTGGCTCCACACCTGACGTACATCACCAAAAGAAGGAAACTGTACGTCAGGCAAAGTCTACACAAACGGTCAGACTCTACTGCAAGTGTATCAACTATTAACAATGATTTACTGGTTGTTTTAGCATGCTAGGGTTATAACTGAGTAACGAAAAGTAGCGTAGCAGGAAAAGTAAACGTAGCAAGCAGTAGACGTAGCGTGTGCTACCGACTACGGGACTAACCTATAGGTGTCAAGACAAGACGGGACGTGACGGTACAGGACAGAACAAGACGGGACAGGACAAGTAAGACACGAAAGGGTTCACGCCTTACGGTTCGAGGGGGATCAGACCCTCTTGCCGTGCGCACGCTCAACCCAACCCCAAACCCAGGAACTCAGGACAAGATTTACAGGGATCATTTCCGCTAGGGAAACATCCGAAACGCCCGTAGGCTTTTTGTGTAACAGGGATCACTTTCGCGGAGGAAAGCATCCGAAACGCCCGAAGGCTTTTTGTGTAACAGGGATCACTTTCACGGAGGAAAGCATCCAAAACACCCATAGGCTTTTTGGTAACAGGGATCACTTCCGTGGAGGGAAGCATCCGAAACGCCTGTAGGTTTTTTGGTAACAGGGATCACTTCCGCGGAGGGAAGCATCCGAAACGCCCGTAGGCTTTTTGGTAACAGGGATCACTTCCGCGGAGGGCATCCGAAACGCCTGTAGGCTTTTTGTGTAACAGGACACGACATGACAAGTGTAGGGAGTTGTTATTCTAGGGTGTCCACACGCACGCACACACAAGATAGTCCTATGATGTCAGCAGTTTATTGTTGTCAGGCTCAGACTTCGTCGTCAAGTCTGAGCCGTCACGGGTCGTCCCGGACGCTATCATTTCACGTCCGGTTCTCATCACACACAATCTAACAGTTCTACAAACTAGAACTAAGGCACGGTCAAAACGCAAGTGGGTACACTTGCCTGGAATGGCGAGTGCGTCGTCTGTCCGGGGCGTCTCGTCCAGTCGTCGCGTCCGCGGTAGTCCATCTGAAAAGGGATCACGGCGACGGTGTCAAGTCGCGATTTTCGCCAAATCCTATTTAGGTTCATTTCTAAGTTAGGCGTGGCTACCCTAACTGTCACAAGTCAAAAGTGTCCGATCAGCCTATCCGACGATTCTATCCTATGTGCACAGCTCAAAAGTCCGATCGTCGATTCTATTGTTCACAACTTTTTAAAGGAACAGAAAATAAATTTAGCGAGTTTAGTTGCTGTTTTTAGTTAAGTTTTCAGTTTTGGCTACGGGTGGGTTTCGCTACAAGTTTGAGAAAACTAACCTCTTCCGGAGTCTGGGGTAGAGCGGACGTAGTGTCTGAACGGTAGAAGACACGCGTCGCCTACGGTGTCTCGGCTACGGGTAGCATAGCGGGACACGTCCGGGCAGCGGACAAAGCGCATGAACAGTGGGTAAGGGTGAATCAGCGAGCAGCGCGTCGGGTAGGCGTTCTACGGCTTCCGGAGAGCTGTAACGACAAACCGAGATGAGCGGTTCGTCGTACTCAACGTCTATGATGTCGGGAGTCGTAGGAGAGGCTCGAGACGTCGATAATACTCACAGGAGGTGTAGGAGGCTATCGAGGGACTCCAACAGCGAGGGAAGACGACGAGATCTTGGCGGCGCGTCGGTACGGCGTCAAACACGCAAAACAGCGAGTAAACTCACTGTTTCAGAGGAGTTGCGGCCTTGGGTCGCTGCCAACATCGAGAGGGGGTAGAGGGGGGTTCACGGCGATGGCCAGGGGCTGCGGCGGCCGCGACAGCGGTGGCGGCGGCCGCGGTAAGCTGCTGCGGCTGCTGCTGCGCGATTTCAGGCGATTGCGGCGGCTTCCGGCGGTCTCCGGCGGCGGCTCGGGTCCCAGTCGAGAGAGGGGAGGTCGGGGGAGAGGCGTGGGATGATCGGCGGCGGCCACAGCCTCCGCACGAAAGCTCAGGTCGAAGGGGAAAGTTCGTTGCTTGGAGGGGTTGGGTTTCTAGGGCTGGCGCAAGGGGAAGTTGCGTGCGGCTGTGAAATTTTTAGGAAAACTAGGGTTTTCTTTATAGGGGTGGGGCCCACGTGACTAGGGGAAGGGTTACACGTGATGGGGCTGCCAATTAGGGTTAATTAGGGTTTATTAGGGCTAAATTGTTAGGGGCAAACTTGTAATTAACTGGCTCTAGTAGTGCACAAGGGTCAAACGGTGCCCAAAAATTATTAAAAAAAATACCGGGGCGACCGGGGCGACGAGAGAAAGAAGTCAGAGGAGACGGATCACAATTTCGATGACGAGAAACGAAATTAAAAATAAAAACGCCTCAAGTCAACAGTGAGATACGCGACGTCTCCTCGGATAAGGTCAAATCGTGGGCGAACGGCCCGTGAAATGACGTTGCAAGTCAACACGACAAATGTAGTACTCTCAGAGAGAGTCACAACGACATATCACATGATATGGTTCGGTAACAAACAAAGTCTAAAATAAATACGTGCACGGTCAAGCACACGTGCATAAAGAAATTACGATCGGAAACCGACCGTTCCATCCTTCCCAACTTAGAAATGATTCCGTCCTCGGAATCAACATCAAGCACTGCTCGGGAATAGATGCGGAAAGCGCTCTCTCATATCATCTTCGCACTCCCAGGTGGACTCTCCAGGTGATCCGTGACGCCACATCACTCTCACCAGGTCGACTACCTTATTCCTCAACTGCTTCTGCCGACGGTCCAAAATCTGCACAGGCTGTTGGTCATAAGTCAGGTCCGGGCGAACTGTAATCTCTGAGAAGTCAACCGTGTGCGATGGATCACTGACGTACCGACGTAGCTGAGATACGTGGAAATCGTCGTGAACTCCCTCTAAAGAGGGTGGTAGAGCAAGGCGGTAGGCCACTGCTCCCACACGCTCTAGCACATCAAAAGGCCTAATATATCTCAGACTCAGCTTTCCCTTCTTCCCGAAACGAATAACTCCGCGGTTCGGAGAAATCTTCAGGAAGACGTGGTCTCCAGGCTGAAACTCCAAGGGTCTCCTCCTGGCATCCGCCCAATGCTTAAATCGGTCCTGTGCAACTCTAAGCTTCTCCCTGATGTCTCTCACGACATCCACAGCTTCCACTATCATCTCTGGACCTAACAGCTCCCGATCTCCGATGTCATCCCAGCTCAGTGGCGAACGACATTTCCTTCCATATAGAGCAGCAAATGGCGCCATGCCAATGCTCGCCTGGTAGCTGTTGTTATATGAAAACTTCACCAAGTGAAGATGGTCCTCTCATGATCCCTTCAAATCGAGCATACAAGCTCGCAGCATATCCTCCAGGATCTGAATAGTCCTCTCGGACTGGCCATCGGTCTGTGGGTGGTACGCCGTGCTGAAGCTCAGACTCGTACCCAAGTTCTCCTGCAGACTTCTCCAGAACTGAGATGTGAACCTCGTATCTCTGTCAGACACGATGCTCACGGGGACTCCATGTAAACGTACAATCTCCTGCACGTACACGGTCCACATCACAACTAACTCAAGAGAAAAATTTTAAAAAAGAGGTAAGAAAAGAAATTTTACCTCCAGATATTTCCTCGCTAAGGTTTCCGTAGACTGGCCCACTCGGAATGGGATAAAGTGTGCAGACTTGGTCAATCGATCCACGATTACCCAAACTGCGTCATTCTGCCTCGGGGTCCGAGGTAAACCAGTCACGAAGTCCATCGTAATATGTTGCCACTTCCACTCCGGAATAGGAAGCGGTTGCAACAACCCAGCAGTACGATGGTGCTCAGCCTTCACCTGTTGGCATATTAGGCACTTGGCAACGCTCCGTGCCACGCTCCTCTTCATGCCGATCCACCAGTAATTCAGACGGAGGTCCTTATACATCTTGGTGCCTCTAGGATGTATAGAATAAGGTGAGCTATGAGCCTCGCTCAACAGCTCCTCACGGACGTCACCTGCAGGTACACAGAGCCTACTGCCGTACCGTAGTGAACCATCCTCATGAATCACGAACTCCGTCCGAAGTCCAGCTTCAACCTGCCTTCTGATCCTCTGAAGCTTCGGATCTCCTGCCTGTGCTATCTTGATCCGATCCACGATCGTGGACTGAATCTGCAAATTCATGAAGGAATGAACCACACCAGGTAGGACAACCTCCAAATCCATCTCTCTCAGCTCCTGCTGAATCCGCCAGTCGGCAGTATGCATCATCACAGTAGGAAGTCTACTCAAGGCATCAGGCACTACGTTCACCTTCCCTGGATGATACTGCAAATCTATCTCGTAGTCAGCCATGAGCTCCAACCATCGTCTCTGACGCATGTTGAGCTCCTTCTGCGTGAAGATGTACTTCAAGCTCTTGTGATCAGTGAAAATCTTCACACTCTCACCTAGCAAGAAGTGTCTCCAAATCTTCAGTGCAAAGATCACTGCTGCCAACTCCAGATCGTGCGTCGGGTAATTCTTCTCATGAGTCCTCAACTGACGAGAAGCATACGCGACCACGTGGCCATGCTGATGCAAGACGCATCCTAGGCCCTTCCCTGATGCATCACAATAGACTTCGAAGCCTCCGCTTCGATCCGGCACTGCCAACACCGGTGCTGTGGTCAATCTCGCCTTCAAGATACTGAAGGCCCCCTCACAAGCATCTGACCAGAGAAACTCCACATCCTTCCTTGTCAGCTTCTGTTGGATATGGAAGACGTTTGTACACCCTTGTGGGGGATGTACGAAGGAATACGTACCTCGAACATCACGTACACGAAGTCGTGTACAAAGGGAATCTGTTCCCTTGCGGAGAGGATCTCTGGATGAGTGGGAAAGTCGCATTATATATGCATAAGTGCATGCGACATATGGCTAATAAAGGGGGAATATCTTAAGCTTATGTTGTACCATGCATATGGTACAACTTAAGCTTATAATGTGCCATGTATCATGGTACACCTTAAATTAAGTTGTTCCAAAGGAACAACTTACCCTAAAATAACTACCTTGGGGGCTATAAATAAGACCCAAGGGTAAGCCATTTCTTACACCTTTTGCATGAAATTCATGCATGCATCTTCTTCCTAGCGAAGCTCTGCAAAAATCCTTTCTCTTCCTCTATCCAAGTTCTTAATCTAAAATAGAGATTTAGATTGTGGATTAGTAGCCTTACTCCGTTCGTGAGAAGACTCGATCCGTCGTGGCGAACCCGAAGGCAAAGTTTCGAGACTACCGTTCCGCATACGCTAGCGTAAGTCTCAACTTTAATTATCGATCCTAACTCTGTTTTGGCAGGATCCTACATTGGTATCAGAGCCATATGGGTTCGCCCCGGTCAAACCGTCACCCCGTCGAAACTATGAACGAGTCGTTGTCTTTTTCACGAATGGGTCTCCTACTATTACGGATATAGTAGGAACGCTTCGTGACAGAGAGAACGCAGCGGTTGTTCTTTTCACGTTAGGGTCTCCTATCATTACGGATATGGTAGGAACTCTCCGTGACGGGAAGAACCGACCGTTCACATAGTAAGTTATTTTTCATTTTTGGCACACGGCCATTAGGAAATAACTAATTTCTCGACGAACGGGTGCTTCATCGACGAACGGGTGCTTCATCGAGGAAGATGATGGTAGTTATTTCCATCGGGTAAGAGGAAATTTGGTGCATGTGCACCATGGCCAAATGGGCTATGAATGCCATGCATCCCCCTCCCCAAGCGGAGGGGGTTGGCTACGACCAATAACCACCGGCGACCACCCTATCAAGGGGGAGGAGTAAGTGCGGCAACCCCATTCAAAGGGGGGTGGCCGGCCATGGCCAAAGGAGCCATGGCCGGCCAACGCCGAATGGCCTTGGCCATGGCCGGCCATGGCCAAGCCATGGCCGGCCATGGCCATGCCGGTAGTGGCCGGCCATGGCCAGGCCGGCAGTGGCCGGCCTTGGCCAAGGCCTGCCGGCCAGCCCGGCCCTGGCAGAGGCCAGGGCCGGCGCCCTAGCGACTGCCAGGGCCAGGCCGGCCCTAGCAGTGGCCAGGTCCGGCCTGCCGGCCCTGGCAGAGGCCAGGGCCGGCGCCCTGGCCTCAGGCCAGGGCCTGGCCGAGGCCAGGGCCTGGCCGAGGCCAGGGCAGGAGCCCTGGCCCCGGCCAGCGGCCAGGCCGCCCTGGCAGAGGCCAGGGTAGCGCCCTGGCCACAGGCCAGGGGCCTGGCTGCCCTGGCAGAGGCCAGGGCAGCGCCCTGGCCTCAGGCCAGGGCCTGGCCGAGGCCAGGGCAGGAGCCCTGGCCCCGGCCAGTGGCCTGGCCGGCCGGCCCTGGCAGAGGCCAGGGCCTGGCCGGCCCTGTCCGAGGGGGCCAGGGCCCCTGGCCGGCCAGGGCAGAGGCCCTGGCCGGCCCTTGGCCAAGCCCCGGCCAGGGCAGAGGCCCTGGCCGGGAAGAAGTTGCAGTCTGAAATTGGTCAACCAATTTGGTGTTTTTGGTCGACCAATCTGGCAGAAGGTCTGGGTCGACTGCAAACTTGCCAACTGACCCATACGGGGTGACAAAAGGCATTGGTCAAACTCGAATGTGTCGATTAGTCCATACGGGGCTAACCACAGTGCCGAATAGTTCATACGGGACTAACGTTTTAATGAAGTTTTTCATTAGGCTCTACTCCTTGAAGATTAGCCATAGTGCTCTACTTCATGCGAGATTAGCCATGTCATTGTGCTCTACTCTACGGAGATTAGCCAATGTACTTGTGACGTTGTGCTCTACTCTACGGAGATTAGCCAACGTGCTTTCAAATTTTGACAAAGATGTTTTTCAAATAGGTTATGTCCCGTCCTTAAATCGGGATAGCGCAATTTAGAATTCCAAGTCCTACCACGATCCGGCCATGGTTATCTAACCCATGGGTGTGTAGAACAGGTCTCGTGGCTTGGCAATTGTTGCGTTAAAATTCTTTGCGCTAATTCTCACCTATTCTATTTTGAAAGATAAGTTTTTCAAAGTAATTTTCCGCTGCTAATACCATACGGGTATTATTTCTGATTCCTTTTACTTAAGATAAGTAAGATGGATACTTTGAAAGTTACTTCTAGATGGTAGTTGGGAACGTAGTGAACTTCTCGATTCTAGAGTAACATTTCAACGCATCCAAGGAACTTATCAAGTGTTTAAAGAATCGAAACTTTATGCATAGAATTTTGATCGTGTTTTTCATTCTCTTTGCAGTTTTATGAATCAAATATGTCTACCGCTTCTAAGAACATTGTCGCAGAGCTTAACAAAGGTGAAAAGCTCAACGGCGACAATTATAAACTTTGGTCAATAAAGATCCAATATGTTTTGGAGGAGCAAGATGTGCTCGAAACACTCCAAAACATAATGGTAGAACCTGAGTTGGGCAATACGGCCCAACACAAGAGGGACCGGGAAGCTTATGATACTTGGACTCGAAAGAACAAAATAGCACGTATTACGTTACTGTCCGCGATGGACAATGACATAATGCGTCTATTTCGGGAATTCGACCTAGCCAAAGACATATGGTCTGAGCTAGAAGTAAGGTTTGGTGGAACTTCGGTTACCAAACTCCGCTCCTTGAATATTCAATTTGATTCGTACAAGATGCGGCGAGATCATTCTATGAAGAAGCATCTCCGCCACATGGCGAATCTTATATCTGAATTAAAGGATGCAGGTGTTACGCTGTCTGACGAACAGCAGATCCAAGCAGTCATTCGTTCACTCCCAGATAGCTGGGATAACATGAAAATGCATCTCACTCATAATGAGTGCATTAAAACTTTAAGCGATGTATCGAAACACCTCGAACTCGAGGAAGAGCGGATTCAAGCCGCAAAACCAAGTGCAGAAGTGCACGTGGCCGCTAGTTCCTCACATGGGGGAAATAAGCGGAAGAATAAACGCTTAAGGTTTGTGAACGAACGAAAGCAAGAACCGGAAACCTCAAAGAAGACTAAGAACAAAAAGTGGCAAAAGAATGTGCACTCAAAGAAGAAAAACTTGAAGAAGATCAAGTGCTTTAAGTGCAACAAGTACGGTCACTTCGCCCGTACATGTACGGATGGAAGTGATAAGGTAACTTGTAGGGCTAGTTACATATGTGTTTCTAGTTCCTTGTTTCTTGCTGAATCTAACTATTTGTGGTTGATTGATTCAGGGGCCACAGACCACGTTGCGAAGGACAGAAGGTTCTTCGTAGAGTATCGATGGATAACTCAAGGAACAAAGTGGATATACGTCGGCAACAACACTCGTGTTGAAGTCAAAGACGTCGGAACATGCAAGCTAGTTCTCGACAACGGCCGGACATTATTATTGCACGACGTCCTCTTTGCTCCAGATATTAGAAGGAATATCGTTTCCGTGGTCATGTTAATGTCTTTAGATTATGAGTGGAGGTTCTATAAACAATATGTTGACCTTGTTTGTAATAATTCTTTGATTGGTTCTGGTAATGTTTGTAATGGATTAATTGTTTTAAATACAATGTATGATGATTCTTCTTCCATTAATGAAAGTTTTCATTTAACAAATGCTTCTAACTCTGAATCTGAGATCATTTGTTGGCATGCAAGACTTGGTCATATTGGACCAACTAGAAGACTTGCCAAAAGTGGCTTGCTATCTAATGTTTCAAAAGTTGAAATGTCAACTTGCGAACATTGTCTTGTAGGGAAAACTTGTCGCAAGCCGTTTGGAACTGGCACAAGGGCCGAAGTTCCATTACAGCTTATCCATTCGGACATTTGCGGTCCAATGAATGTTAAGACAAGACGCGGGAAGTCCTATTTCATCACTTTCATTGATGATTTCACCCGTTTCGGTCATATTTATTTGATTTCCCACAAACATGAAGCTTTAACTTGCTTCAAAAACTATATGAGTTTAGTGGAAAATCAACTAGATCGCAAGATAAAGGTCTTGTGAACCGATCGGGGTGGGGAATATCAATCAACGAGTTTTAAGGAACTCTGTGATGAAAAAGGCATAGTTCATCAAATAACTATGCCTTATACTCCACAACAAAACGGTGTTGCGGAAAGAAGAAATAGGACATTGATGGAAATGGTCCGTTCAATGATGTCTCAGGCAAATTTGCCTATCACCTTTTGGGGTGACGCATTATTGACGGCAGCATTCATCTTAAACCGTGTACCCTCGAAGTCGGTAAGTTCTACTCCTTATGAGTTGTGGAACAATAGAACTCCAGACTTAAGCATTCTAAAACCTTGAGGTTGTGCATCTTACGCACATTTATCCTCTCACAAATATGGCAAACTTGGGCCACGCGGGAGGAAGTGTATCTTCATCCGATACGCTGAAAACTCCAAAGGATATGTTTTCGTCGGTCAAGAGGACAATGGGGGTCTAATAGAATTCGAATCGAGGGATGTTGTCTTCTTGGAAAAAGAGTTTCCAAGACAGGGTGAGATAAGTCAAGACTTATCCTTGTTTGAGACTTGGGATCAAGAAGGATCAGAACGTTCGAGTGGGAGAATTCTTGGTGAAGAAGAAAATACGTTTCAAACTTCACCAATGGATGATACGAACGATACCAATCCTATTCCGAGTGGGAGTGATGTTATTCCAAGTGGGAGTAATGTCATTCCAAGTGGGAGTGATCAAACTCAAACAAGACGTAGTAATCGAACGAGGCTAACACCTCTGAGATTTGAGGATGAATTTCCTCAAACATTCATGATATTACTACAAGATGATGACGAACCTGCAAATTTCAAACAGGCCGTCACATGCCCTGCTAAAGATAAATGGATAGCGGCAATGGAAGAAGAACTTCAATCCATGAAAACAAACCAAGTCTGGGACTTGGTTAATTTACCTAAGGGACGTAGAGCCATTGGGAACAAGTGGGTTCTCAAAATCAAGCATAAGGCTGATGGCTCCATCGAGAAATATAAAGCTCGCCTTGTTGCGAAAGGTTTCACGCAACAGGAAGGAATAGACTACGAAGAGACTTTCTCTCCTGTCGTGCGTTTTACCTCCATTCGCATAATTCTGGCAATGGTGGCTTGTTTGGACCTCGAGTTACATCAGATGGATGTAAAGACTGCTTTTCTTAACGGAGAACTAGATGAGGAGATCTACATGGAACAACCAAACGGGTTCATACAAGAAGAAAACAAACATAAGGTTTGTAAACTTCGTAAATCCATATATGGTCTTAAACAATCCTCAAGGCAGTGGTATATGCGCTTTCAAGAAGTCGTTTTGTCGTATGGTTTCTCCATGATCGACGAAGACAACTGCGTATATATTAAGAGGATTAAAAACAAGTATGTAATTATGTCTCTTTATGTAGATGACATACTTATAGCCGGAAATGATAAGCGTCTTGTCATGGATATCAAAGCTTGGCTTTCATCCGTCTTTGAGATGAAAGACATGGGAGAAGCTGCATATATCCTTGGGGTTAAGATCTCAAGGAATCGTTCCAAGAAACTTCTTTCTCTCTCTCAAGAGACATATATAAAGAAAGTTTTGGAACGGTTTAATATGCAGGACTGCAAGCCAATTGATACTCCAATAAGCAAAGGCGAGGGTCTATGTTTGGAAATGTGTCCCAAAGATCCAAAAGAAAGGAAAGCTATGGAAAAAGTTCCATACTCCAGTGCTGTCGGGAGTCTGATGTACGCTATGATGTGTACCAGACCAGACATTTGCTATGGTGTTGGTATGGTTAGCCGTTACCAATCCAACCCAGGACAGGCACACTGGAAAGCGGTGAAGAGGATATTAAGGTACCTCAAAAGGACTGCGGACTATGCGTTATGCTATCAAGGCAATACCTTGAGACTCGAAGGCTATACCGATGCTGATTGGGCGGGTGATCTCGACGAGCGAAGATCTACCTCAGGCTTTGTTTACTTGCTCGGGAATGGTGCAATATCCTGGAGCAGCAAGAAGCAAACCTGCATTGCCCTATCAACAATGGAAGCATAATTCGTAGCATTCAGCATGGCGGTCCAAGAAGCTGTTTGGCTTAGGAAATTCTTAGACAGGCTGACGAATGCCACTGACTCAAGCACTGTTCCTATATACAGTGATAGTCAAGCTTCGATTGCCTACGTCAAAGATCCTAAATTTCATTGTAAGACCAAACACATTGACATTCGATTCAAGTTTGCAAAAGACTATGGCAAACGGAAGGAAGTAGACATTGGATACATATCCACGCATGAGATGATAGCGGATCCCCTTACGAAGGCGATCCCCAGAGATGTGTTCTATAAACACTTATCATCTATGGGAATGCGTAGGTGCTGAGCTGTATCTTGTAATATTTCCCATGTCTATAGAAGATCAAAGTTTAATAAAAGAAAGAAGTTCTTTTATATATTGCATACAAGTTTCTTACAAATGATTTTATGTACATTTGTGTTTAAGTCTCAGCTATTTTATTGTGTGTATGTCGGACAGATTAAGGTTGGCTCTCTCACATGAGCAACCGCCTTATCTTATCAGATGGATAAGATAGAGATGAGACTAGTTTAAAGTCAAAATCATTAAATGATTTAGAGTCATGACTTAAACAAGATAGTCGAATAAAAGATCTGCATCATATGGATGCTTACAAAAGATCTGAGATCTGTATCACAAGGATATTTGAAAGAGATCTCGTAGGATTTTTTTTAAATCCTATTTGTCTTATGCAGGATGAGAGTCCGTGAATATTTCACGAGTAGTAAGGGGACTCAAAAAGATAGGCACAGTGGTGTCTGATCTTTTCATCCGTACAACATCATTAAGACATACTCTCCCTGGGAAAGGAGTGATGTTGTAATACGTGTTCATACCACGTATGCATTTCGACCACTGAGTTAGTAGCAATAGTGTTTGCTATTATGTGAGACTCAAAGGCCATACGGGTCTTAACTCTTACCCTCAAGGACTCCAATTGGTTCCTTTAGATTTGACGAGATGATCGCTATCTTAGCGTGTTACTAATGGGCTATGGTAATTCGGCTCGGCGGGGCACGTTAGAAAAGCGAATCAAGTCAAGATCAGAAGGTTCGCAAGAAGAGGAAGATTGATTTCATATTCCCATTTGGACTTTAGTGATTCAAACCTGGCCAGCCAATTGTAATCCAGATGGGATTCAATTGTTGAATATAAAGTATAAGAAATGCGAAGAAATAATCTAGGGTAAAGCATGCGTTGAACTACTCAACTTTGCACCTTCGAGGTCGTTGTGTATCTCTAACAAGTGCACAACAACAGACTCTACGCGCATGACGGTCGCACGGTCTATTTCTCGGTATGATAGATGAAAGAACTAAGGGAAAGACGTTCTCTTACAATCCCCTCAAGTGTGAGTGGGAGATGTTGGATATGGAAGACGTTTGTACACCCTTGTGGGGGATGTACGAGGGAATACGGACCTCGAACGTCACGTACACGAAGTCGTGTACAAAGGGAATCTGTTCCCTTGCGGAGAGGATCTCTGGATGAGTGGGAAAGTCGCATTATATATGCATAAGTGCATGCGACATATGGCTAATAAAGGGGGAATATCTTAAGCTTATGTTGTACCATGCATATGGTACAACTTAAGCTTATAATGTGCCATGTATCATGGTACACCTTAAATTAAGTTGTTCCAAAGGAACAACTTACCCTAAAATAACTACCTTGGGGGCTATAAATAAGACCCAAGGGCAAGCCATTTCTTACACCTTTTGCATGAAATTCATGCATGCATCTTCTTCCTAGCGAAGCTCTGCAGAAATCCTTTCTCTTCCTCTATCCAAGTTCTTAATCTAAAATAGATATTTAGATTGTGGATTAGTAGCCTTACTCCGTTCGTGAGAAGACTCGATCCGTCGTGGCGAACCCGAAGGCAAAGTTCCGAGACTACCGTTCCGCATACGCTAGCGTAAGTCTCAACTTTAATTATCGATCCTAACTCTGTTTTGGCAGGATCCTACAGCTTCATCATCGGCTCCGCAATCTTCGAGAAATCCTTGATGAACCGCCGATAATAGCCTGCTAAACCCAGAAAACTCCTGATGTCTGACGCTGACTGCGGAGTCGGCCAATCTCTGACTGCTCTGACCTTCTCCGGATCTACAGATATGCCATCACCGGACACCACATGTCCCAGGAATGCTACTCTATCCAGCCAGAACTCGCACTTACTATACTTGGCATAAAGCTCGTGTCGCCTCAGCGTCTCCAGCACTGTCCTCAGATGACAGCTGTGCTCTTCCTCAGACTTCGAATAAATCAAGATGTCATCGATGAAAATGACGACGAACTTATCCAGGAAATCATAAAATATCAAGTTCATCAAATTCATGAACACCGCTGGAGCATTGGTCACGCCAAACGGCATGACCACGAACTCATAATGTCCGTATTTCGTCCGGAAAGCTGTCTTTTGAACATCGTCCTTCTTCACCTTCAACTGGTGGTATCCACTCCTCAAATCCAACTTCGAGAAGACTCTCGATCCTCCAAGCTGGTCGAAGATATCGTCGATGCGCGGCAGCGGGTACTTATTCTTCACGGTGACAGCATTCAGTCCTCGATAGTCCACGCGCATTCTGCGGGACCCATCCTTCTTCTTCACGAGTAAAACTGGTGCACCCCATGGTGACACACTAGGGTGGATGAAACCCTTCTGCAGCAACTCATCTAACTGCTTCCGTAGCTCCTCGAGCTCAGCGGGAGCCATACGGTACGACGCCTTCGATATTGGTTGCGCTCCCGGCATAAGATCAATACCAAACTCTAAGGCTCGGTCAGGTGGCAAACCTGATATATCCTCTGGGAAGACGTCGTCGAAGTCTCGGACGACTGCTGGTTGCTCGATCTCCATCTCCATCGGCATAGCTGCAACAATCGGCACCACCGACGTGGCCCGATACTTGATGGGTCCAAGCGACTCATCTCTGCTACGGAACTCGAACTCTGGATGGCCTGGAATCCGGAACACCACCCTCTTGTTGCGACAATCGATCGAGGCGTGGAAATCTCCCAACCAATCGATGCCAAGAACGGCATCAAAATGTGGCAGGTCGTGGACAATGAAATCTGCAAAGAGCTCGTGTCCACTGACCACCAAAGGAATCGATCTACATCCCAAGTTCACTGTCACCACTCCGTTCCCTGTGGTGATGTCCCAACACTTAGGAAGTGTATGGGTGGGAATGGAGTGTCTTGTTACGAATCTCTGGGATAAGATGCACATGGATGCACCGG
Organism: Scilla litardierei; assembly: GCA_030789695.1. NCBI lineage: Eukaryota > Viridiplantae > Streptophyta > Magnoliopsida > Asparagales > Asparagaceae > Scilla > Scilla litardierei. The sequence continues at coordinate 105,170,717 of CM061136.1, forward strand.
AGTCGAACAAGGCCAAGGCCGGGTGAGAAGACACTAGAATGGTGCCTACGATTTTAAAAGAAACTACGGTCAAACCAAGCTACTCTAACAAACAAGTCAAACAAGCAAGACTAACAATTTAAAAACTAAACTATGAAATGAAAGACTAGAATCAAAGAGTTACCTGCAATAACTCCATCCAGCTCCTCAGTCTCCAAAGCCGTCATGGTGTAAGCCGGCCTCTGGGGCTGCGCTGCTCTCTGAAACATCTGCCTCTGTGGCGCCAAGGGTGGTCCACGAACGGCAGGTCCTCTCTGAACTGGAGCAGGCGCTCTCATCTGCAGCGGTGCTGGCGCTCCAACTACAGCATGACAGGCTCTTGGACAATCCTTCGCAGCATGCGAGGCATCTCCGCAAACTAGGCACAGTCCCATCTGTTGGTAGCAACGATCTATGAACTTCGTGTTTGATGATAACAAACGTGTGTGAACGTTTTTAACGAGTGTGTTAAGTGTTTCAGGAACGCCGAACGTGCGATTAATTCACGGAAAGATTTGGTCAAAGTGCAAAGGAGAAAGGGAGATAACCTAACTTGAGTTGACCCACATCTATTGGAGTAAAACCCTAGTCATCTAAATATAGAAACCATCAAGCTAGGGGATACCAAAAAACAGAAGCGGCCAATATAACAATACATAACAAAAAAATTAAGCCTCAAACCTAGATGCTGTAACCGAAATATAGTACTAGCCAATATACAAGCGGCCAATATAAGAGCCGTATCTTTGGGAAAATAAGAATCCCAGGGGCATCCTGCGAGAATCAAAAAAGCCTCTCCTTTGTGTAAATAAGCCCAGGCCGTGATATATCATTTGGTTTCATCTTTGGTGAGGCAATCATTAAAAAAATGCACAGTTTCAATTTTTTTTAAAGAGCACTAACCCAAAAGCCCATTTAGAAGAGCTGCTCATTTTTTTGTGGGGTTCTTTTGATATCCCCAAAAGCCAATTTTTGTGGGGTTCTTTTGATATCTCCTTCAAAAATAAAAAGACCTAACCCTTTTGAAAAATCAAGTGTGCCTGTTGTATTTTGAGTGGCGGCCGAAAATTTGGCTCCTCCTGTGAAGCCGCACCTCCTCTCTAATTCTTTATAGAGGCCATCTTCTGGAGTTTTTGATTTAATCCTTAAAAGAGAAATTTTTGTGCTTTGGTGTATTTTTATTTTGCAGGCGCCGCCTTGTCAACCTAAAACTAGGATCATGCTGTAAATGAAAAGTAGAGGGGAGTCGGTCATCAAACATCAATACATCACCCAGAATTCCCAAGAACCAAACACCCTTGATAAAGAAATCTCCCAGGGCCGTTTCTCTTGGTGCTCAGGTCTCCATTCAAAAGAAGCACAGCATTGAAAAAAAAAATATAAAAAGCTTTTTCTTTATCATCTTTTCCCAAAAGCCTGAGATCTCAAGACCATCAACAAATTCGCAAGAGAAGCAGAACGCCAAAATAAAGGGCAACGAAATTTTTGAAGGAATTTTTTTGTCCCTGTTTTTTTTCAGGAGCCGCACCAAAAATCCAAGGGAGCACGCTTGACAGCCTCTTCATCAGAGATCTCAAAGCACATGGACTGTTGCGTTGGTTCTTGAATAACAGGAGCACTTCATCAGCACAAAATTTTGTGTTTTCTTTAATAATTTTTACTCACAGGGTGTGTGTTTATTTTTTAATAATATCAGGCTGCTGAACGCTTATTGTTTGTTTGTTGTTCAATCAAAACAGAAGCAGCAGCCGCACGCTATCGTTACAGGTGGAAGCCGCAACTCTGAGATCCACGACTGTCGCAAGTTTCAACCTTTGGTGCAAGGCGCTAGTTTCATTGAGAGGGGAGCCGAACTATTGAGGGGACATCGGGGACATCTACATCTACGTCAGACGAGATCTGACACGCGCTGAACGACAGAGACGACACACTATTACTGAGCATTTCTAAAACTCTATTTATTTATCTTTGTATTTGTGTAACGATCTCTGTAGGGGAAACATTACCTGTTTGTGTTACTTTTGGGGACCTGACGACTTGGGAGTCGTCACGGAGGGAGAGCATCTGACTAGATTGATAGTGTAGAGCACGTGGTGTGCGTACGAGCTAGGTGAGAGTAGATTTGGGATCTTGACTCATTGTAGCTGTACTTGATTACATATCTATCTAGTAGTTGCTTTCGGGGGCTGGAGTAGGTCGTGGGGACGACCGAACCAGGGTATATCTATGAGTACTTTGTGATTGTGATTTTATTGCTCTGTCTGTGCTTATAACTGCGTGGGATTGTTCGTGGGTTGCACGAATATTTTTTATTAGCCTATTCACCCCCCTCTAGGCTACGATCCAGATCCAACAAGTGGTATCAGAGCCATTTTAGAGGATCTAGTCTAGACTTTTAGATGACCATGAATATATCTGATTGTGCTTTTGCTGAGGGTCAGTCTATAGCCCGTCCACCTAAGTTTAACGGTGTAGACTTTGCATATTGGAAGGCGAGAATGAAAATCTATCTAGTGTCTGTAGATTATGATGTGTGGGATATTGTTGAAAATGGTTATAGTCTACCCACTATTTAAATTGAAGACACTGTTATGATTAAGCCTAAAGACAAGTGGGATTTAGCTGATAAGAAACTTTATACTCTTAATGGTAAAGCTATGAATGCGCTTATATGCTCTCTTGATAAATCTGAATTTAATCGTATCTCACATTGTCTAACTGCGCAGGAAATCTGGCATACTCTGGAGGTGACACACGAGGGAACATCGCAAGTAAAGGAATCCAGACTTGCATTGCTGAGCACAGAATACGAGAGCTTCCGCATGCTACCAACAGAATCAGTTAAAGACATGTTTGCGAGGTTCACAGACATCGTCTACAAATCCAGTTCCCTCGGTAAGCCATACTCTAGCCATGAACAGGTACGAAAGATCTTAAGGGCGCTACCAAGCTCGTTCAGGCCTAAAGTCACCGCTATTCAAGAAGCTAAGGACTTGTCAACAATGAAAGTGGAGGACTTGATAGGCAACCTAATGTCACACGAGCTTGAGTTGCAGAGTATAGAAGCCAGAGAGAAACCTGAAGAGAAGACCAAAGCTTCCACACCATTAGCTCTTCAAGCTAACGACGACGATCTTGATGAAGAGCAAGCCCTAACGGTCAGAAACTTCAGGAGATACATTCAGACTGATCAAGGAAGAGCTGAGATGGGAAAAAGGTTCATTCGTTCTAATAATTCTAATTTTGGTAAAAATTCCTATAATCAGAAAGCTATTAATAGAAGTGAATGTTTTAAATGCAGGAAGAAAGGGCACCACATAAAAGATTGCCCACAACAACACACGGCTCAAGTTGCAAAAGGAAAAACGAAAGTGCTGACGTGGGACATGGATAGCGAAGCTGAGGAGGAGGATGAGGAACATGAAGCCCACTCCTGCATGGCTTTAATGGCCAAACACAATGAGGTAGTATCTCCCACTAAAGCTGAATTGTTAGAAATCTTGAAAGGAATGCAAAATACTATTAATGAGCTAGAAGCTGATGTGGATAGTTATAGAAATGATAACTTTGATATGCAACAATCTGAGTATGACATGTCTAAGGAAATTGAAAAACTGAAAATTGAAATTGTTGCATGTAATACTACAATTGACATGTTAAATAAGGAGAAAGCTAGCTTGCCTGAAAAAATTGATTGTCTTTCATGTCCCTCTTTATTAAAGGATATTAGCATGTATAAACTTGATAAGATAAAGCTTGAAGTTGAAGATGAATTGCTTTCTGAAAAGATTAACATGCTAAATCTTGAACTTAAAGAAAAAATGAGGGATTTTGAAAAGAAAGAAGAGGAAAACAAGCAAGCTTTCATTAATAAATGCACTTTGCTTGTGAATGAAAATGATATCTTGAAATCTTAAGTCACCACCCTAGAATTGTCATTAAAAAGATTTTCCATAGGAAAACAAAATTTGGATATCATTCTTGGAAATCAATTGTATGGCAATAATAGACGTGGCCTTGGATTTAGTGCTAAAAATGTTGAAAAGCCCAAGTATAAAAAATTTCACAATGTGCCTTCCATTGCTAAAAATGTTTACGCAAAGTGTTTTACGTGTGATAGTGTTGGTCACACATCATACTATTGCAAATATAGGAACTCCAATATTAAATTCAAACAAGTATGGGTTCCTAAATCTTTGTTGACTAACACTAGTGGACCTTGTTGGATTCCAAGGTCACACACGACACCTCTTTTGTAGGTGGATGGAAATTTGATGAGGAGCGATAAATTGAATGTCGCATTACTTTTTAGCTCCTTAGTCAAACGGCGACGTGAAGGTATATCTCATTCTTTGATCTTTATGAATATCTTCATAGTTTTTTTTGTGTGTGTGCATGACTTCTCTTTGTTTGTGTGCTAGTAGTTGCATTGTGTGCATGACTTCTTTTTGTTTGTGTGATTGCATCTCATGTCTGCTTTAGTACTTCATGCATTTATAAAAAAAAACTGAAAATAAAAAAAAAATTGGTGCTTAAATGTGTATCTTTCTCTTTGATTCGTTAAAAGAAGTATTCATGAAAGATTTTCATATCTATGTAGAAATTGGTGTATTATTTCTTTTGCCACATGCGCATGTTCATCTTTCTAAATATTCACGGCATATTCAATGAATGAAAATAACTTGATTTCGACACCACCTACTTCACTTTCACATGTATTATTATTGTTGCACATTTGGAGATATCGTTTATGAAGTATGGAAAGTGAATGTAGGAGGAAAACTTAATTGAATATCTAAGGGATATGATATACCTTGCCATGGATAAAAATTGAGCAAAAGAAAGTGTTGTTATAAGTTTTTTTTAAAAAAAATTGAAAACAAATGATAATTGCTCCGTATGAAAAATGGATACAATCCGTGGCAACGGTATTACCCACGAGTATCCAACAAAAGCTTTATGGGTAAACTTTAGCGTTGGTGTATTTACTCGTCAAGCAATGCCACCCCCCACATCTAAGAGTCCTTATAGGCTATGTTTTGGGGTGTGGTAACTTGAACTCATTTTTAATGAGGTGGGAAAAATCAATCCTAGGTGATAGAATGTTATTTGGAAAATGTGGATTGGTTCCGGTTGACTTTCTTAATGATTCTCCTCATGTGCTTCAATTTTAATCATCACACGTACACTTTGGTGTTGAAGTCATAGTCGTTTAATTTCATTGGATTTTGACTTGATTATTTTAGGATTGTATGCATGCAATTGTTGGTAGTGGTTAATAATACTCTCTTTTTGCATGATATATGAGTTTGACTTCGTGGTATGACTTTTGATGATAACAAAGGGGGAGAAAAGTTGGGAAGATTTGGTATTCGGTATTTGGTATTCGGTATTTGGTATTATTTGTGCATACATGATTATTGGTCCAAGGGGGAGCATGAGAATAGGGGGGCATGCTTATTGTTAAACTTTACACATTAGTGTTTGCACATCATTATATCCTATTGCATGTCACCCACTATTGTCACACTTTCACACACACTATTTGGAACTTTATTGTGCAAATCTTATACCTAGTTTGTTATCATCAAAAGGGGGAGATTGTTGTAGCAACGATCTATGAACTTCGTGTTTGATGATAACAAACGTGTGTGAACGTTTTTAACGAGTGTGTTAAGTGTTTCAGGAACGGCGAACGTGCGATTAATTCACGGAAAGATTTGGTCAAAGTGCAAAGGAGAAAGGGAGATAACCTAACTTGAGTTGACCCACATCTATTGGAGTAAAACCCTAGTCATCTCAATATAGAAACCATCAAGCTAGGGGATACCAAAAAACAGAAGCGGCCAATATAACAATACATAGCAAAAAAATTAATCCTCAAACCTAGATGTTGTAACCGAAATATAGTACTAGCCAATATACAAGCGGCCAATATAAGAGCCGTATCTTTGGGAAAATAAGAATCCCAGGGGCATCCTGCGAGAATCAAAAAAGCCTCTCCTTTGTGTAAATAAGCCCAGGCCGTGATATATCATTTGGTTTCATCTTTGGTGAGGCAATCATTAAAAAAATGCACAGTTTCAATTTTTTTTAAAGAGCACTAACCCAAAAGCCCATTTAGAAGAGCTGCTCATTTTTTTGTGGGGTTCTTTTGATATCCCCAAAAGCCAATTTTTGTGGGGTTCTTTTGATATCTCCTTCAAAAATAAAAAGACCTAACCCTTTTGAAAAATCAAGTGTGCCTGTTGTATTTTGAGTGGCGGCCGAAAATTTGGCTCCTCCTGTGAAGCTGCACCTCCTCTCTAATTCTTTATAGAGGCCATCTTCTGGAGTTTTTGATTTAATCCTTAAAAGAGAAATTTTTGTGCTTTGGTGTATTTTTATTTTGCAGGCGCCGCCTCGTCAACCTAAAACTAGGATCATGCTGTAAATGAAAAGTAGAGGGGAGTCGGTCATCAAACATCAATACATCACCCAGAATTCCCAAGAACCAAACACCCTTGATAAAGAAATCTCCCAGGGCCGTTTCTCTTGGTGCTCAGGTCTCCATTCAAAAGAAGCACAGCATTGAAAAAAAAATATAAAAAGCTTTTTATTTATCATCTTTTCCCAAAAGCCTGAGATCTCAAGACCATCAACAAATTCGCAAGAGAAGCAGAACGCCAAAATAAAGGGCAACGAAATTTTTGAAGGAATTTTTTTGTCCCTGTTTTTTTTCAGGAGCCGCACCAAAAATCCAAGGGAGCACGCTTGACAGCCTCTTCATCAGAGATCTCAAAGCACATGGACTGTTGCGTTGGTTCTTGAATAACAGGAGCACTTCATCAGCACAAAATTTTGTGTTTTCTTTAATAATTTTTACTCACAGGGTGTGTGTTTATTTTTTAATAATATCAGGCTGCTGAACGCTTATTGTTTGTTTGTTGTTCAATCAAAACAGAAGCAGCAGCCGCACGCTATCGTTACAGGTGGAAGCCGCAACTCTGAGATCCACGACTGTCGCAAGTTTCAACCTTTGGTGCAAGGCGCTAGTTTCATTGAGAGGGGAGCCGAACTATTGAGGGGACATCGGGGACATCTACATCTACGTCAGACGAGATCTGACACGCGCTGAACGACAGAGACGACACACTATTACTGAGCATTTCTAAAACTCTATTTATTTATCTTTGTATTTGTGTAACGATCTCTGTAGGGGAAACATTACCTGTTTGTGTTACTTTTGGGGACCTGACGACTTGGGAGTCGTCACGGAGGGAGAGCATCTGACTAGATTGATAGTGTAGAGCACATGGTGTGCGTACGAGCTAGGTGAGAGTAGATTTGGGATCTTGACTCATTGTAGCTGTACTTGATTACATATCTATCTAGTAGTTGCTTTCGGGGGCTGGAGTAGGTCGTGGGGACGACCGAACCAGGGTATATCTGTGAGTACTTTGTGATTGCGATTTTATTGCTCTGTCTGTGCTTATAACTGCGTGGGATTGTTCGTGGGTTGCACGAATATTTTTTATTAGCCTATTCACTCCCCCTCTAGGCTACGATCCAGATCCAACACCATCTTCTTCCGACAATCCTTCTGAACGTGTCCTGGCTTCCCGCAGTAATGACACGGTCCCTTGCTCTGACTCTGAATGGGTGCTCCAGGCCTCTTAAATGGTACTGTCTGAACTGGCCTCATCGCCGGCCTAGCAGGTGGCCGGTACTGCTCCATAGGACGCTTCCCCTTATCAGTTGGAGGGTCAGGTAGGAGCGAAATAAGCTCATGATTCTTCGCAGCATCCAGCACCTCCCTCATAGTCGTGAAACTCACCGAAGACATATAAGCCTGAATCTTCGGACACTGTCCCTGTTGGAAACGATCAGCTCTCTTCTCCTCCTTCTTCACCATATGCGGAGCAAAGCGACTCAGCATCTCAAACTTCGCCTCATACTCCTCGACGGTCATGTTCTCCTGCTTCAGATCTATAAATCTGCTCAGCAGCTCCCTCCTAGTCGTCTTGGTGAAGTACTTCGTCCTGAACATAGACCTGAAGATCTTCCAATCCACTGGCTTCTCCAAACGCCTCTCCTCAAGGCGCCACCAGTTCATCGCATTCTCCGTCAGCTGCATCTTCGCTATCTCCACTCGGGTATCGTCTGGAATCTTCGCAGCAACTAACTTCTCCTCCGTGCTCTGGATCCACTCGTCAGCAGCTAGGGGTCCCTCCTTCCCTGAAAATGTCCTCAGCTGGAGCTCGTTGAACTGCTTCACTCCTGGAGCAGCTCGTGGGGCAGGCGGAGGTGGGGGTGGTGCAACTGGGACAGCCTGGGCAGCACGCTGGGACTGCTGAACTAACTGATGCTGCACCTCCAGAATCTCTCTCATCACGCCCAGAAACTGGTGGAACTCTCCGCCTTGGTCTTCCGGAACTCCATCTCCTGAACTCCCCGATCGGGTAACACGTCGTCCTGCCATCCTATTGACAGAAAGACATAGATTAGACTCGTACAATTACCAGATGATAATAAAATGAAATTTAATACTTCAATTATTCCGTACTCGCAGAAGAGGGGACCTGCATGGGCCACCACTAAAACCTGTCACGCTCCGCTTCCAAAAACACGGAGGCGAAGCGTGACGAAGGCCCGCTTAGGCCGGGGCTAAGAGCCCGGACCCAATAAGCGTCTGTAGTATTCCATATCGAAAGTACAGGTCCCTGCAAGTTAGTACGAAATAAAAAAAGTACTGAAAAGAACATTTCATTTTATTCCAAAGTTTATCATGAAAGTACTGAGAGTCTAAAAATGCCTAAAACGGCTACAACTGCTGAAAGGAAACAAATGGTGCAAGCACCCAACCTAGACAAAAAAGTAAGAGTGCAACGCACCCAACTAAAACTGAAATGGATAACTCCGGAATAACAACAAAAGATCTTTAACTCTGATCGTCCTCTGGATCGTACTCCGGATCAGCGCCCTCCGGCTCCAAGTCAACAGGCAAGTCCGCCTCGTTCTCGTACTCTGGCTCCACACATGACGTACAACACCAAAAGAAGGAAACTATACGTCAGGCAAAGTCTACACAAACGGTCAGACTCTACTGCAAGTGTATCAACTATTAACAATGATTTACTGGTTGTTTTAGCATGCTGGGGTTATAACTGAGTAACGAAAAGTAGCGTAGCAGGAAAAGTAAACGTAGCAAGCAGTAGACGTAGCGTGTGCTACCGACTACGGGACTAACCTACAGGTGTCAAGACAAGACGGGACGTGACGGGACAGGACAGGACAAGACGGGACAGGACAAGTAAGACACGAAAGGGTTCACGCCTTACGGTTCGAGGGGGATCAGACCCTCTTGCCGTGCGCACGCTCAACCCAACCCCAAACCCAGGAACTCAGGACAAGATTTACAGGGATCATTTCCGCTAGGGAAACATCCGAAACGCCCGTAGGCTTTTTGTGTAACAGGGATCACTTTCGCGGAGGAAAGCATCCGAAATGCCCGAAGGCTTTTTGTGTAACAGGGATCACTTTCGCGGAGGAAAGCATCCGAAACGCCCGTAGGCTTTTTGGTAAAAGGGATCACTTCCGCGGAGGGAAGCATCCGAAACGCCCGTAGGCTTTTTGGTAACAGGGAACACTTCCGCGGAGGGAAGCATCCGAAACGCCCGTAGGCTTTTTGGTAACAGGGATCACTTCCACGGAGGGAAGCATCCGAAACGCCCGTAGGCTTTTTGTGTAACAGGACACGACATGACAAGTGTAGGGAGTTGTTATTCTAGGGTGTCCACACGCACGCACACACAAGATAGTCCTATGATGTCAGCAGTTTATTGTTGTCAGGCTCAGACTTCGTCGTCAAGTCTGAGCCATCACGGGTCGTCCCGGACGCTATCATTTCACGTCCGGTTCTCATCACACACAATCTAACAGTTCTACAAACTAGAACTAAGGCACGGTCAAAATGCAAGTGGGTACACTTGCCTGGAATGTCGAGTGCGTCGTCTGTCTGGGGCGTCTCGTCCAGTCGTCGCGTCCGCGGTAGTCCGTCTGAAAAGGGATCACGGCGACGGTGTCAAGTCGTGATTTTCGCCAAATCCTATTTAGGTTCATTTCTAAGTTAGGCGTGGCTACCCTAACTGTCACAAGTCAAAAGTGTCCGATCAGCCTATCCGACGATTCTATCCTATGTGCACAGCTCAAAAGTCCGATCGTCGATTCTATTGTTCACAACTTTTTAAAGGAGCAGAAAATAAATTTAGCGAGTTTAGTTGCCGTTTTTAGTTAAGTTTTCATTTTTGGCTACGGGTGGGTTTCGCTACAAGTTTGAGAAAACTAACCTCTTCCGGAGTCTGGGGTAGAGCGGACGTAGTGTCTGAACGGTAGAAGACCCGCGTCGCCTACGGCGTCTCGGCTACGGGTAGCGTAGCGGGACACGTCCAGGCAGCGGACGAAGCGTGTGAACAGCGGGTAAGGGTGAATCAGCGAGCAGCACGTCGGGTAGGCGTTCAACAGCTTCCGGAGAGCTGTAACGACAAACCGAGATGAGCGGTTCGTCGTACTCAACGTCTACGATGTCGGGAGTCGTAGGAGAGGCTCGAGACATCGATAATACTCCCAGGAGGTGTAGGAGGCTGTCGAGGGACTCCAACAGCGAGGGAAGACAACGAGATCTTGGCGGCACGTCGGTACGACGTTAAACACGCAAAACAGCGAGTAAACTCACTGTTTCAGAGGAGTTGCGGCCTTGGGTCGCTGCCAACAGCGAGAGGGGGCAGAGGGGGGTTCATGGCGACGGCCAGGGGCGGCGGCGGCGGCGGCAGCGGCCGCGGCCGCGGCAAGCGGCGGCGGTTGCTGCTGCGCGATTTCAGGCGATTGCGACGGCTTCCGGCGGTCTCCGACGGCGGCTCGGGTCCCAGTCGAGAGAGGGGAGGTCGGGGGAGAGGCGTGGTATGATCGGCGGCGGCCACAGCCTCCGCACGAAAGCTCTGGTCGAAGGGGAAAGTTCGTTGCTTGGAGGGGTTGGGTTTCTAGGGCCGGCGCAAGGGGAAGTTACGTGCGGCTGTGAAATTTTTAGGAAAACTAGGTTTTTCTTTATAGGGGTGGGGCCCACGTGACTAGGGGAAGGGTTACACGTGAGGGGGCTGCCAATTAGGGTTAATTAGGGTTTATTAGGGCTAAATTGTTAGGGGCAAACTTGTAATTAACTGGCTCTACTAGTGCACAAGGGTCAAACGGTGCCCAAAAATTATAAGAAAAAATACCGGGGCGACTGGGGCGATGAGAGAAAGAAGTCAGAGGAGACGGATCACAATTTCGATGACGAGAAACGAAATTAAAAATAAAAACGCCTCAAGTCAAAAGTGAGCTATGCGACGTCTCCTCGGATAAGGTCAAATCGTGGGCGAACCCCCCGTGAAATGACGTTGCAAGTCAACACGACAAATGTAGTACTCTCAGAGAGAGTCACAACGACATATCACACGATAGGGTTCGGTAACAAACAAAGTCTAAAATAAATACGTGCACGGTCAAGCGCACATGCACAAAGAAATTACGATCGAAAACCGACTGTTACATCCTCCCCAACTTAGAAATGATTCCGTCCTCGGAATCAACATCAAGCACTGCTCGGGAATAGATGCGGAAAGCGCTCTCTCATATGATCTTCACGCTCCCAGGTGGACTCTCCAGGTGATCCGTGACGCCACATCACTCTCACCAGGTCGACTACCTTATTCCTCAACTGCTTCTGCCGACGGTCCAAAATCTGCACAGGCTGTTGGTCATAAGTCAGGTCCGGGCGAACTGTAATTTCTGAGAAGTCAACCGTGTGCGATGGATCACTGACGTACCAATCTTTTGTGATCGTAATCTCTCGGTAACAAACAAAGTCTAAAATAAATACGTGCACTGTCAAGCGCACGTGCACAAAGAAATTACGATCGGAAACCGACCGTTACAGATATCTCAGGAGAGTATTGAAGAGGGTGAGGTTGTTGTCGCTTATGCTATGACTGGCACGGAAAATTCGAAAAAAACGGTGTCACAGGCTACTTCGCCCTTGGGCCTGGGAGCGCACAACGCATCTCTCAGTACTTGTGATAAGGCCTCTTCCCAGGAGGCTGCTGAAGTTTCCCCTAAGGGAGGTTTTCTTGATCAGAATGCAAATATTCTGGCAGCTGAGCTTCATTTTCCCCGGGCCTTGCCTTCCCTAGTCAATGAAGCGCCTGACCATGAATTGGACAAAATTCCTGATGGCATTGCTGTAGACAATCCAGATTGGGACCAAGAAATTGAAGAACAACTTTTACAAGCCGAGGCTAATAAAACTGTCAAGAAGAAGCTGGAATCTAATCCTTTGGCCCCCTCCAGGAAAAGCTCTAGGCTTCAGGAGTCCTGCCAAGGATGGAAATCATCCATTGATAAATGACTGTATTTTTCTGGAACGCCAGGGGGCTCAATAATTCTGTCAGAAGGAGGGATTTACGGGATAATTTAAGGGAAACGAACGCTACTGCCTTGATACTTGTAGAGACAAAGCTCAAGTCTCTTCCGGAAGGTGGTAGGAGGGTCATCCCGAGGGGGTAGATCTCTTTTAATAACTTTGAATTATCTGCTGGTGGTCGAATTCTAATGGGATTTGATCCCGATATTTGGCGTGTGGTCAGGTTGTCTTCCTCTGACCAACATATCTCTGTCTCTTGCAAAAATGTGGGTGGCTTGTCTTGTGTTATCACAGGTGTGTATGGACGCAATTCCATGGAGGGAAGGATTAATTTGTGGGAAAGCCTTGTTGTTGATTCGCACAACAATGTTCCATGGCTGGTGGGGTGGTGATTTTAACTGCGTTCTTTATTCAAAAGATAAGATTGGGGGACGAGCTCTCGATGCTATCATGGTTCGTGACTTCGAAGATTGTATTAGAAGTTGTAGGCTACATGAGCTAAAGTGTACTGGAAATAGACTAAGTTGGTGTAACAACCGACTTGGCCCCGACCAGATTACCGCACAGCTTGATCATGTCTTTGGAAATGCTGAATTGATCACCTTACTTCCAGAAGCTTACGTTCATTATTTGGAGGCTGGCACTAGTGACCATTCTCCTATGGCTGTTCATCTTCATAATCAGGTCCCTTCTAAGCCTAAGCCTTTCAAATCATTTAATTTCTGGTCCTCTTGCCCAGGTTACAAGGATGTTATTTGCGATAATTGGGGTACTGTTGTTGAAGGAACTCCTATGTTCCGTCTGGTTAAAAAGCTCAGTATGCTGAAGCCTGTCCTGCGGGGATGGGCTAGAGACTATAAAGCTGACAATGTGGTGGAGAAATGCAGGAAAAAGTTAGATGACCTCAGGAGTTGCCCCCTAATCCATGTAGACATTGGCCTACAAAAAAGAGAATCTCAACTGATTAGAGAGTTGACACAAGCATTGAAGATGGAAGAGGATATGTTTAAGCAGAAAAGTCGCCAGGAGTGGCTTACCCTCGGTGACAGAAATACCAAGTTCTTCTTTACTCATATGAAAGCCAGGTGCAGCCATAATAATTTGAGTCATCTGGTGGATGATAGATGTAAGCAAAACAATATGACTGGAGACCTTATTCAGGAAGCGCCTTTGTTTTATAAGAGGCTCTACAACCAGGACAATTACCCAAGCTCTTTCAAAAAATTGGTTCCAAAGCGTATCTTAACTGAGGAATCCTCCATATGGCTTAGCAGAAGGGTGTCTAGCGAGGAGATTAAGGATGCAGTTTTCCAAATTGGGGCGGACAAGGCGCCAGGGCCTGATGGCTATAATGGATTCTTTTTCCATTATAATTGGGATCTCCTAGGGGCAGATGTTATTACAGCTATTAAATCTTTCTTCAACTCTGGTTCGCTCCTAAGGCAAGTCAACCACACTTTCCTAACTCTGGTACCTAAAAATTCAAATGCAAGTGGGTTGGGAGACTATAGGCCGATCGCCTGCTGTAATGTCCTTTATAAATTTATCAGCAAGATTATTTGCAATAGACTGAAGGTGGTGGTTCATGACCTAATCTCCCCAAATCAATCGGCTTTTCTCAAAGGCAGACTTCTCTCGGATTGTACACTTATTGCTCACGAACAAATAAGGGATTTTAATATTCCTATGGGGGGAAGATCTTGTTTGAAGTTGGATCTAAGGAAGGCGTTTGATAGTGTGAATCGAGACTTTATCTTCTACTTTTTGAAGCAACTTCGGTTCCCGAAACCTTTATATTCTGGATTAGAGAATGCATCACTACTCCCACCTTCTCGGTAATGGTAAATGGTTCTCCTTATGGCTTCTTTGGTAGTAATAGAGGTCTTCGGCAAGGTGACCCACTCTCCCCCTATATTTTTGTTATTATCATGGAGACATTTTCGATACTTGTCGAGAAAGCTATCATTTCGCACACGATTCATCCTATGAAGAGGAGAGGCTCCATCTCTCATCTCCTTTTCGCTGATGACTTGCTGGTATTTTGCAGAGCCAATAAAACCTCATTCCTGGGCATTAAAAACTTACTAGAAGAGTTTTCTGATTATTCTGGACTCCAGGTGAATTGGGATAAGAGTTTCGATTTGTTTAGCAAGGGGGTGAAAAACAAGGAGTCCCTTGCGGCTTCGTTGGGGATCAAAATTGCTACAACTATAACAACATACCTGGGATTACCGCTTTCTCGAAAGTATCCAGTGGCTACTAATTACAAGAAGCTAGTTGACAAATGTAGGAAGAGGATGGGGGGTTGGTCCTCTTCGATGCTTTCTATTGCGGGGCGTATTGAGCTAGTAAGGTCCGTAATCTACGGAATGGTCTCCTTTTGGATGCAGGTGTTTCATCTCCCTGTAAGTGTCCTTAGAACTATCTCATCGACGTGTCGGAAATTTATCCTGGGCAACACAAAAGCCTGGGCCTGGGAAGATTTGTGCAAACCGAAAATGGAGGGGGGCGTGGGAATTCGGCTACTTGAGGACCTCAATGCGGCAGCAGGCCTACGGCTTACATGGCGATTTCTGACTAGCGATTCCCTATGGGCAACTCATTTACAGGGGCTTTATGGTGCAGCTTCAGGCCTATATGCGGTAAAGACAGCTTTGACAGCTTCCGGCACCTGGAAACGTCTCCTCCGGAGCCGTTCTGTTTCACAGCAGCTGATTAAGAGAAAGGTGCGGGACGGAAAGGCAACGCGATTCTGGGTTGATTACTAGCTTGATGGATGGCCTCTCAATCAGCATTTTACAATTCCACAGGGAGCCGAAAATATCATGGTAGCCGATTATTGGGGTAGCAACGGTTGGGTTAATGATCCAGTTCTGGACAGTGTTCGACATCTTCTGAGTAACATCAAATTGAGACCTGGGGTTGATGGTTGGAAATGGCTGCGGGGCGAGTCGTTCACTTTCAAACAAGTTTGGGATGGAGTGCGTAGAAGAAGTGATGCTTTCCCTCTTCACAAATTAGTCTGGTACCCCAATCATATCCCGAAAATGTCGCTTAACCTCCTCAGAGCCTTCAGACGTAAACTGCTAACCAGAGATAAGATTTGCAGATGGTCCCCTAGCGCCCCTGCAAACTATAGCCTATGTGATGATAATGCTGCGGAAAATATTGATCACTTGTTTTTTTATTGCACTTACTCGAGGTACATCTTTCGCAGATCTATGTTAAAATTAAATGTACTAGCTCACATTCATCATTCATTATCTAAGGTGGGAGAATATTTCCTTGAAAATTACGGGAAGAAGGATTGTTTGAGTTTATTATCTAAGACCTGCTTGGCTACAATGGTCTGGCACATCTGGCGTGAAAGAAATAGACGGATTTTTGAAAATGAGAGGAGATGCAAAACCGTGCTATTTGAGGAGATAGCTGCCGACATTAGAGTGGGATTGCATAGCCAAGACCCAACAACGGAGGAAGAGATTGAAGCTTATTCCAATTGGGAATTCAGGGACAATGGATGATACTTTAGTTTATATTTTTGATATGTATGATTTTCTGTAAATTTGCGTATGTATGGAGGTGTTTTTTGCTAGTGGGGAGTGACGGCGCTTGTGCCCTCTCCTCTCCCTAGCATAAACACACTCTATAGTGTTTTTGTTGTACATACTGTATTATCAATAAATTACCACGCTTACCTTCCAAAAAAAATATGTATATATAAACTGAAATTCGAAAGATATAGGTTAGAAACATTATAAGATGGTAATTAAAGATTTTTGATGAGAAATTTCGACATTCAAAGAATGCATTCAAGTTAACCGAAAGGTAGGAAATCTAAGTTCATGTTTTTTTTCAAAGAATTGAAACTGGGGGAGGAATTCGAAAAATATAATATTGAAAATTCTTTAGAAGGATCGGGAGGTTGAATGGAAACGATTCAACGATTGGCGATTGACGACGAACGGATCACATGATTCAAGGGCAATGAAAACAATCGAATGATCCAAACGTAAATATGACTAGGAGATGAACAATGAAAAGCCACGGTGGAAACCTACGGTCAATGGCACAGAAGGGTAATGATCCGAAAGATGCTAGAAGTCAGGGATTCTAATTATCGGGCCGTCTAAAGATCAGGAGAGCTCGGCACTAATATTTCCTAATGAGCTAGACCGTAATTAGGATTTAAGGGGAAGGTTCCTAAGAGAATCAAGATTATGATCTGCTGGGCCCGAAGTCGATGGACCCAAGCGAACGACTAAAAGAAGGACTCTAGAAATCTAATTTGGTCAGAGCCAGGAAGGGAGAGGCTACTAGGGTATCCTAAGACGAGGATGACGAAATCTTAACCAGGGCGTGACTATCAAACCTGAACGTCTATCTAAGTCTTCCTACTATGTAAGACTGAGAAAACCTAATTTAGACTTGTACATGGATATTAAATGAATGTGATACTCTTATGATTCCAAACTTTTGCAGGACCTGCATGGGCCACCACTAAAACCTGTCACGCCCCGCTTCCCAAAAATATGGAGGCGAAGCGTGACAAGGCCCGCTTAGGCCAGAGCTAAGAAGCTCGGACCCAAAAAGCGTCTGTAGGGGTGTACCATTTTAAAAATTATCAGGTTCTTGCATTAATAAAATTCGAAACAATAGGAAGTACAGAAAGGAAATGGCATTCATTAAATTGGAGATATAATATCCAGCGAGTACAAAGTCTAAGAAGAAGCCTAAGCATGGCAACAAACTATCTAAAAGCAAACTAAAAGCAGTAACCTCTACAAGTGACGACTAAAAAAGACCTCAAGGTCTGGTCCTTGTCAGGCACGTACTCTGGGTCGACGTCCTCGGCTCCTCGTACTCCAGTGAGTCTGCCTCGTCCACAAACTCTGGCTGAGCACCTGACGTACAGCACCCAAGAGAAAGGAACTGTACATCAGGTAAAGTCTACAAGAAGGGTTAGACTTCACAGCAAGTGCACCGAACTTTAAACAACGGTTTCCTGGTTGATTAGCATGCTGAGGTTCTATTACACAACAGTTTACTGGTTGATTAGCATGTTGTGATTATAACAGAGTAACACAAAAGGAAGTAACGCAGCAGGAAAGTAAAACGTAGCAAGTAGTAGTCGTAGCGTGTGCTACCAACTACGGGACTATCCTAAAGGTGACAGGACAAGACGGAACAAGACAAGACAAGACGGACAGGACACGACACGTGAGACACGAAGGGTTCACGCCTTACGGGTTGAGGGGGATCAGACCCTCTCCCCGTGCACACGCTCAACCCTACCCCAAACCCCAGAACTCAGGACAAGAAGTACAGAGATCACTTCTGCTAGGGAAGCACCTGAAACGCCCGCAGGCTTTTTGTATCATGGAGACCACTTCCGCTCGGGAAGCATCTGAAACGCCCGAAGGCTTTTTGTATCATGGAGATCACTCCCGCAAGGAGAGCACCTGAAACGCCCGAAGGCTTTTTGTATCACGGAGATCACTCCCGCAAGGAGAGCATCTGAAACGCCCGAAGGCTTTTTGTATCACGGAGATCACTTCCGCTAGGGAAGCATCTGAAACGCCCGTATGCTTTTTGTGTAACAGTAACATGACACGCCCAGTGTACGGGAGATGTTATTCTAGGGTGTCCACACGCACGCACACACAAGATAATCCTACGGTGTCAAAAGCTGTTGTTTGTCGGGTTTAGACTTCGTCGTCAAGTCTAAGTCGTCAGGGTGACCCGGACACTATCATTTCACGTCCGGCTCTATATACTCACAGTCTAATAGTTCTAACAATTTAAGATCAAGACGCGGTCAAAAATGCAAGTGGGTACACTTGCCTGCGGTGGCGAGCGTATCGTCCGTCCGGAGCGTCCCGTCCAAGCGTCACATCCTCGGTAGTCTGTCTGAAATAGGGTCACGGCGACGGTGTCAGGTCGCGTTTTTCAACAAATCCTATTAGGGTTTGTTTCTAGGTTAAACGTGGCTATCCTAATAGTCACATGTCAAAAATGTACGTTCGACCTATCCGACGATTCTATCCTATGTGCACAGTCAAAACAGTCCGATCGTTGATCTACGGTTCCACATCGTTTTAAAGGGGCAGAAAGTAAATTTAGTTATTTAAGTTGTCGATTTTAATTACGGTTTCAATGTCGTACGGTTTGGGTTGCTACGAGTAAGGGTCACCAACCTATTGCGATGGTCATGCGTAAATCTGGCGTCGGATCTGGGAACAGCTACGGATCATGTCGCGTGTAACGGTCGGTTTCCGATTGTACTATCTTTGTGCACGTGCTCTTGATCGTGCACGTGTTTATTTTTATGACTCTATTTGTTTTGGAACATTATTGTGTGATATGTCGTTGTGACCCTCTCTGAGAGTACTACAATTGTGGTGTTGATTTGCAACGTCATTTCACGGGTCGTTCTCCCACGAATTGACTTTTTCTGAAGAGACGTCGCGATTCTCGCTTTTGGCACGAGACGTTTTTATTTTTAACTTCGTTTCTCGTCATCAAAACTGTGATCCGTCTCCTCTGAATTCTTTCTCTTGTCGTCCCGGTCACCCCGGTATTTTTCTTGAAATTTTTGGGCTCCGTTTGAGCTATGTGCACTTTTAGACCCAACTTATTACAATTTTAACCCTAACAACTTAACCCTATTATTAACCCTAGACCTAACTAATTGGCAGCCCCCACATTTAACCCATCCTCCTACTCACGTGGGCCCCACTCCTATTTAAGAATCTAGGGTTATGCGTTACTTTTTCACAGCTTTGGATCTATTCTCCCGCAGCCGGCCCTAGCACAAACCCTCACCCACTCAAATCCCCATTTCCCCTTCGACCTGACCCACACCGGAGGTCCAAGCCGCCGCCGACCAATTCCGGCTACCTCCCCCGACCCCCCTCTCTCTCCTGCGACCCTGTGCGTCGCCGGTTGCCGCCGCTAAAGCCGCAGAGCCGCCGGAAAGCTCACACAGCAGCAGCAGCAGTAGCCTGCAGTGGCCGTCGCCGCCGCTGTCGCCGCCGTCGCAGCCCCTAGCCGTCGCCGTGGATCCCCCTCTGCCCCCTCTCGTCGTTGACAGCGACCTCAGGCCGCAGATCCTCTGAAAACAGAGTGTTTGCTCGCTGTTTTGCGTGTTTGACGTCGTCCCGACGCGCCGCTATGATCTCGCCATTTCCTCTCACTGTTGGAGTCATCCAACAACCTCCTGCATCCCCTAGGGGCGTCTTCCGATGTCACGAGCATCACTTGCGACTCTCGACGTCGTAGGCATAGCATACGTCGAACCGTTCGTCTTGAGTTGTTGTTACGGTTTCCCGGAAGCCGTAGAATGCCTTCCCGACGCTCGTGCTCGCTGTCCAGCCCCTAGCCACTGTCCGCACTCTCTTTCTACTACCAGAGCGTGTCTGGCTACGCTACCCGTAGCCGAGACGTCGCTAGAAGACGTTCCGTAGCCGTGCCACTCAGATCGGTCGACGTTCAGACTCTACTTCCCGTTCGCACCAAACCCCGGAGATGTTAGTTTCCGAAACTCGTAGCGCAACCCAAACCGTAGCCAAAACTAAAAACCTAACTAAAAAAGGCAACTTAACTCATTAAATTTAATTTCTGCTCTCTTAAAACGATGTGGAACCATAGACCGACGATCGGACTTTTGACTGTGCACATTGGATAGAATCGTCGGATAGCCTGATCGGACAACTTGACTCGTGACTGTTAGGGTAGCCACGTTCAACCTAGAAATGAACTTAAATAGGAATTTCTAAAATCGCGACCTGACACCGTCGCCGTGACTGTTTCAGACGGACTACCGCGGACGCAACGACAGGACGAGACGCCCCGGACGGACGAAAAACTCGCCACCGCAGGCAAGTGTACCCACTTGTGTTTTTGATCGTGTCTTGGTCTTAAATTGTTAGAACTGTTAGACTATGAGTGTAAAGATCCGGACGTGAAATGATAGCATCCGGGTCACCCTGACGACTTAGACTTGACGACGAAGTCTAAGTCCGACGGACGACAACTTGTGACACCTTAGGATTATCTTGTGTGTGCGTGCGTGTGGACACCCTAGAATAATTCTCACGTACACTGGTCGTGTCTTGTCCCTGTTACACAAAAATCCTTCGGGCGTTTCAGATGCTCTCCTTGCGGGAGTGATCTCCGTGATACAAAAAGCCTTCGAACGTTTCAGATGCTCTCCTTGCGGGAGTGATCTCAGTGATACAAAAAGCCTTCGGGCGTTTTAGATGCTCTCCTTACGGGAGTGATCTCTGTGATACAAAAAGCCTTCGGTCGTTTCAGATGCTCTCCTTGCGGGAGTGATCTCCGTGTTACAAAAAGCCTTCGGGAGTTTCAAATGCTCTCCTTGCGGAAGTGATCTCCGTGTTACAAAAAGCATGCGGGCGTTTCAGGTGCTTCCCTAGCAGAAGTGATCTCTGTACTTCTTGTCCTGAGTTCTGGGGTTTGGGGTAGGGTTGATCGTGCGCACGGGGAGAGGGTCTGATCCCCCTCAACCCATAAGGCATGAACCCTTTGTGTCGTGTCGTGTCGTGTCGTGTCCTACTTGTCTTGTCTGTCTTCGTCTTGTCCTGACGCCTTTAGGTTAGTCCCGTAGTCGGTAGCACACGCTACGACTACTGCCTGCTACGCTTTACTTTCCTGCTACGTTACTTCTCTTGTTACTTGTTGTAACCTCAGCATGCTAATCTACCAGTAAAAGGTTGTTTAATAGTTCAGTACACTTGCAGTAGAGTCTGACTTTTTGTTTTAGACTTTACCTGACGTACAGTTCCTTTCTTTGGTGTTGTATGTCAGGTGTCGAGCCGGAGTACGACGACCAGACCGAGCTACCAGAGGACGTAGAGCCAGAGGACGTCGATCTTGAGTACGTGCCCGAGGACGACCAGAGTTAGAGATCCCCACTGCTGATCCGGAGGTACTTAAGTTGTTGGGTGTGTAGCACCTTTTTGTTTTCCTGTCTAGGTTGGGTGCTTGCATCGGTAGTTTCCTTTTCTGCGGTTGTAGCCCTTCGGGCAGTTTAGACTCTCAGTACTTTGGATATTTAATTTGGAATAAAATGATTGTCTTTCTTTTTCGTACTTTTATTGTTCTGTACTAACATGCAGGGACCTGTACCTTCGACTTGGAGTACCACACAGACGCTTATTGGGTCCGGGCTTCTCGCCCCGGCCTAAGCGGGCCTTAGTCACACTTCGCCTCCGTTGTTTTGGGAAGCGGGGCGTGACATCGCGGCTTCAGTTACTCGACTGCGGTAGCACGGATCTATCTGCGTCAACAGATTCGTCAAGAGCTAAAACTAATAAATCAGTAATTGAAACATTAATTATATAACTTCCCACCAAGGTGATATAACTCTCAATAGCTGTTACTTATAAGATGTAATATGACTGATCATGTTATAATACACACATACTGTTCATTTATATAATTATAACTTCCTTATACAATTAATATTAATAAGATAAAATAATCTAATACTCAGTGGAATGGTTATAATATGTATTCCCACAGATAATACAATGATCATAACACCTAACATATTATATTTACATAATATATAACTAACAGTTTATTTACATGCTAACTTACCCAGTCGATTATATGTATAAATTAGCTTACGAATTAACCTATGGACTCACACTTATAACACTCAAGTAAAATATGAATATAATAAACATGTTATCTGGCATATCATACCATGCATGCGTAGAGGCCTCATACTATGCCCGCTCTCCTCTTCGTTGGCTTGCAGGGGGTGGCACGATCGGACGCCAACTGACGACTGTTGGGGATGGACGGAGCTGTGGTAGCGTCGGTGCCCTGGGACGACGGTAAGTGACGGTGCGAGGGGTTGGTCGAGGAAGTCGGAGATGGGGCGTTGGGGCGTTGGCGAGTAGGAGTTGTCAGGGCTGCGGACGGTGGTTGGTGCTCAGGCGAGAGGGTTGCGTCGAGTCAGGGGAGGATAAGAGAGGGCCGGTGGTCGGAGCTTTAATCCGAAGAAAGATTCTGTCTGTGCTTTAGATGGGGAGAGTGCATTGAGGGGGAAGGAGGAAAGGTGCTATTATTTCTTACTAGTTACAGGGAGATGTATGGGTTAGGCATGGCACATCTCGTGAAGGTGGAAGGGCACAAGATGATATTTAAGAAGCAGAATTTTGGTGCCCATGCTGTTACTTGGCTTGAGAAGTTCGATGTCCGCCTGTTCTCACATCAAATCCCCAGTGCGTGTAACAGGAGGTCGGATGGACGGCGAGGGGGAGAACAAGGGAGGTGGCGTGGCGCCTATGGCGGTGAGACAGCAGGCGCGCGGGGCTGCAGTGCTGTCAATCGGACGACAGCGAAAGGAGGCCAAACGGCGGTCAGAAGCTTCGGCGAGTGGGGAGATTCCGGCATCGTGTTGAGATGAGAAGAAAACCAGCGTGATGCGAGGTAGCCGGAGGGCGGCTCCGATGGCAGAGGCCCAGATGGCCGCGGGGACGGACGACGTCGGCTTCGGTTGTCGGCGGAAGCGAGAGAAGGCGAGGGTGAGAGATGAGACTATGGTTTTTTTTCCTCAAAATTTTGTGTGTGTGGCGGCTGAGCTTGTTCCCCGTGAGAAAATACCTAGGGCTAGGTTAGACCTTATAATAAAGGGGTAAGAGAGAGAAAGGTATTTGGGTAGTGGTCACGTGGGAAAGATAATGGGAGTGGGGTTCTGTTAGTATGAGGTTGCTATTATTAGATTAGATTAACAGTTTTTTTCCTTTTCATTTGAGTTTCTTTGCAAAACATTTGACTTCCTTTAAAAAAAGACAAGCCTGCTATAGTAAATCATTAGTAGGAAGTTTAGTCAAAAATTTAAAAGAGAGTAAATTAAGGAATTAATTATTTAAGTTTGTTTTTTTAACAATGACTCGTACAGATTCTTTCCCATTTCAAAAATTTAGTTATTAATAATGAGTTATTAACAGATTGGTCTAAAGACATCCGAAAAGTAAAAAGGAGATACTGGGTCGATCGTGCCTCCGAGAGGGTCGTGAATACGGGGTCCGGTCACGTGCTGGGCCTACCAAAAACAATAATAAAAATAAAGTACGAAAATACACATTCTGAGCAAAATACGTACGAAATACGCGCGGTCGGAAAGCGACCGTTACATTCTACCCACCTTAGAAATGATTCCGCCCTCGGAATCACTTATAATGATAATAATAATAATAATAATAATAATAATAATAATATCTATATTCACTTATGGCTAGAACTCTCATATTCCACATAATGATCGCTAACCCTGTAACTCCAAACATCGATCCTCAAATAATCCATCCGAACTCGTCTTTCCACTTGATAGCGCTACAACTAGAATCCCATCCTTGCACTTAATTATAAATTCACATTATCATCTACAAATCAACAATCATCATGGTTCTAATAAATTCTCCATCATATTGGCTCATAAATCTACCCACCATAAATAATGAACCTTCAACTACATCTATCCTTACCCCTATCATCTAATCTCCTAATCCTATTAAATCCATCTTCATAACATTTCGTTCGTCTCAATGCGTCGTGTTATCTCCAATGTCTTCTCACCCCAACTTAACAATCAAGTCTTGTTGCTTTAAATGCTCTACTCATTCTCACGATCGCCTTAACTCATACTATCACATCTTAGCTACTCCTATATATATCACTCGTCAAAGTTTCAGGTCTGATAAGTTCTCATTTCCCTGTATTATAATTTTATCCAACCAGAATTCTCCACTGAGTTCGTCATACATTGGTATTATAAATAAGTCTTGGATACCTCGTTTTTTTTCATCCGAAAGAAATCTAATTTAATGTCTTTGTGTTCAAAATCAACCAATCACCGCTACAACATATCTCATCTCACTCTATGCCTACCCGCAAACATAATCCTATAGTAATGTTAGCTAGTCCTAACAATATAACAACATATAAAAAATTAACACTTCGAAGAGGGAAGAAAAGAAAAGAAATTTTAAGGCCAAAGGCATATTTTTTTTAAAATATATATATATATATATATAACATGTGGGAAAAAAACGTGTGGAGTTGTGGTAATAGATGAGGGAAGATAGGTGGGTTGTGATCTTGTGTGCTAGTTTCAAAAACTTTAAAAATTTGGTTTAAAAGAAAACAAAAGTTTAGATACAATCATCTGCAGCCAAAGATAATCTATACTATAATACGAAAGACTAAGTCTAAGTAATTGTCTGCTATGACGCTATCCACACCTATATGAATACCACCATTCAGACAACTTCGTACCTATATCACGGATAACACTGAGTATACCACATGATACAAGGGACAAACATTAAAATCCTAAAGGTAACACACTCATACAGGTCCACACACTCTACCTGTATACATGCACCACGCCGACATCACAAACCAAGGGCCCACTACTAAACTAGAGACGTCACAAGCAACTACAAGACTAATGTCTAAACAATAGAAAGGAAACCGAAACCAAAAGTGAACGAAACAAGATCGAAAAGAACAAGGTCGGATAAGGCGAGGATGAGAAGAAAGCCGGTTGGATGGAACAAAAATATTGTTCAAAATATTGAAATAGATGAAAAAAAAAATTATGTGTAAAGTATGGTATCATATACTTCTATACTTATAAAAATATGTAGAAAAAGTGAGCAGACGGTGAAATTTTTAAATACGGAAAAGTGTTAGACTAAGAAAATAATGAGTAGGGTGAGGTAGTGATTGTTTTACATATGTAAATAGATTTATAGCAGATTTTTGAAATACAGATATGATAATTAGAAAACAGATATATTAAAAATTGAAGTCTCTTTTTTATAGCTCCAAAAATATCCTAAAAGTATTGTACGATAAGTGGTTAAAATAAATTTAATAGTATAGAAAGAAAGGGATAATATATTAAGTTATCAAAATGGAAATAAAGTTATATATATATATATATATATATATATATATATATATATATATATATATATATATATATATATATATATATAAACGAGGCGATTGACCCAGGCGGTGCTTCTTCATCGAAGCTTGTTGATGGAATTCGGCCAGCGGCTAACGTCAACAATTCTCAGGGGTTTGTGAAGGATTTAGTTCAGGTGAATCTCAGGCCACCAAATAATTCCCAGGAGCGGAATGCCACGGGGGAAAGATTGCAATTGGGCGGAGGCTGGGAGGTGGTAGATCGCCGGAAGCATAACGGAGGTAGATTGGGAGGCGTCGGGAAGTTCAATGGAGATTTTGGAAAGAACAAATTCGGGCAGGGATCCACTGCGAATCGAGGAGTTAAAATACTACCGAGGGGCAATTCTTTGGGCAATAACAATATGAAGCCACCATTCCCTCATGATGCCCACATGGTGTTTGATAGAAAGCTTCCAAGAAAATCTGTAGATTTCAAGATTTCTACTACTGGCCTGAAGCAATCTTGGTCTGAAGTTTGCTCAAATATTAGAAGGTATGATAGTGATGTTGGTATGGCATTTGTGCCTCCTCATGCCCAAGAGGATGGCACGTTAATGGCGATGGTCCCGAAAAGCGCCCTAGCACGTGGTGCAGAGTAGTGGACGTCGACTCTTGTTGGATACGTACTGGGGGAGGCCCCTTTCTACGGCCAAATTCGTTCATGGGTGGAGAGACTTTGGAACCTCAAGAAGGGTATGAAAATCTATAGTAGGGACAGTGGTTTTTTCTGCTTCAAATTTGAAGACGAAGGTGAATGCGAGAGGATCCTTCATGGGGGCCCATGGATGTTTGACGGCAGACTTGTGGTGCTACAGCGCTGGTGTGCTGGACTCAAACTTGAGCGGGATATCCTCTCTTCTATTCCAGTCTGGGTCTAATTGCATGGCGTCCCCTTAGAGATGTGGACACTTGAAATTCTCAATTACATTGCTTCTTTAGTAGGTAACCCGATTTGCTTGGACAAGCTTACAGCTAAGAAAGAGCGTCTTTCCTACGCCCATTGCCTTGTTGAAATTCATGCTAAACAAGCCATTCCAAAGACTGTGTTGGTGGGTACGGAGGATGGGCCTTCTATAAGCATTGATGTGAAGATCGAGGGAGAGCCCCCGAGATGTACGAAGTGCATTTGCTTTGGCCACTTGTTTAACCAATGTCCAGATGCTGTGGAGCCCCCTTCATTCCAAGTAAAAGCTTCTGAAACTAACCTGTTGATGTCTGGAGGGAATACGGAGAATGTGGAAATAGAGCATGCCACGGGAGTGGATGACAAAGAAATTGGAGGGGAGCGGTGCGAAATGCCAGGAGTTGATACCAAGCATGGCTGTGGGGTTTCTTTGCCTACACAGAGTGTAGGATCGGGGACTGCTATGGCGGCCAGCATCTCAGGTACTACTCTGTGCACTACTGTGAATACTAGTGGGAGCGTGGTTGAGCCTAGTAAAGGCAACCTGATATTTTCACGCCCCGCTTCCCAAAAACACGGAGGCAAAGCGTGACGAAGGCCCGCTTAGGCCGGGGCTAAGAGCCCGGACCCAATAAGCGTCTGTAGTATTCCATAGCGAAAGTACAGGTCCCTGCAAGTTAGTACGAAATAACAAAAGTACTGAAAAGAGCATTTCATTTTATTCCAAAGTTTATCATGAAAGTACTGAGAGTCTAAAAATGCCGAAAACGGCTACAACTGCTGAAAGGAAACTAATGGTGCAAGCACCCAACCTAGACGAGAAAGTAAGAGTGCAACGCACCCAACTAAAAATGAAATGGATAACTCCGGAACAACAACAAAAGATCTTTAACTCTGATCGTCCTCTGGATCGTACTCCGGATCAGCGCCCTCCGGCTCCAAGTCAACTGGCAAGTCCGCCTCGTACTCGTACTCTGGCTCCACACCTGACGTACATCACCAAAAGAAGGAAACTGTACGTCAGGCAAAGTCTACACAAACGGTCAGACTCTACTGCAAGTGTATCAACTATTAACAATGATTTACTGGTTGTTTTAGCATGCTAGGGTTATAACTGAGTAACGAAAAGTAGCGTAGCAGGAAAAGTAAACGTAGCAAGCAGTAGACGTAGCGTGTGCTACCGACTACGGGACTAACCTATAGGTGTCAAGACAAGACGGGACGTGACGGTACAGGACAGAACAAGACGGGACAGGACAAGTAAGACACGAAAGGGTTCACGCCTTACGGTTCGAGGGGGATCAGACCCTCTTGCCGTGCGCACGCTCAACCCAACCCCAAACCCAGGAACTCAGGACAAGATTTACAGGGATCATTTCCGCTAGGGAAACATCTGAAACGCCCGTAGGCTTTTTGTGTAACAGGGATCACTTTCGCGGAGGAAAGCATCCGAAACGCCCGAAGGCTTTTTGTGTAACAGGGATCACTTTCACGGAGGAAAGCATCCAAAACACCCATAGGCTTTTTGGTAACAGGGATCACTTCCGTGGAGGGAAGCATCCGAAACGCCTGTAGGTTTTTTGGTAACAGGGATCACTTCCGTGGAGGGAAGCATCCGAAACGCCCGTAGGCTTTTTGGTAACAGGGATCACTTCCGCGGAGGGCATCCGAAACGCCTGTAGGCTTTTTGTGTAACAGGACACGACATGACAAGTGTAGGGAGTTGTTATTCTAGGGTGTCCACACGCACGCACACACAAGATAGTCCTATGATGTCAGCAGTTTATTGTTGTCAGGCTCAGACTTCGTCGTCAAGTCTGAGCCGTCACGGGTCGTCCCGGACGCTATCATTTCACGTCCGGTTCTCATCACACACAATCTAACAGTTCTACAAACTAGAACTAAGGCACGGTCAAAACGCAAGTGGGTACACTTGCCTGGAATGGCGAGTGCGTCGTCTGTCCGGGGCGTCTCGTCCAGTCGTCGCGTCCGCGGTAGTCCATCTGAAAAGGGATCACGGCGACGGTGTCAAGTCGCGATTTTCGCCAAATCCTATTTAGGTTCATTTCTAAGTTAGGCGTGGCTACCCTAACTGTCACAAGTCAAAAGTGTCCGATCAGCCTATCCGACGATTCTATCCTATGTGCACAGCTCAAAAGTCCGATCGTCGATTCTATTGTTCACAACTTTTTAAAGGAACAGAAAATAAATTTAGCGAGTTTAGTTGCTGTTTTTAGTTAAGTTTTCAGTTTTGGCTACGGGTGGGTTTCGCTACAAGTTTGAGAAAACTAACCTCTTCCGGAGTCTGGGGTAGAGCGGACGTAGTGTCTGAACGGTAGAAGACACGCGTCGCCTACGGTGTCTCGGCTACGGGTAGCATAGCGGGACACGTCCGGGCAGCGGACAAAGCGCATGAACAGCGGGTAAGGGTGAATCAGCGAGCAGCGCGTCGGGTAGGCGTTCTACGGCTTCCGGAGAGCTGTAACGACAAACCGAGATGAGCGGTTCGTCGTACTCAACGTCTATGATGTCGGGAGTCGTAGGAGAGGCTCGAGACGTCGATAATACTCACAGGAGGTGTAGGAGGCTATCGAGGGACTCCAACAGCGAGGGAAGACGACGAGATCTTGGCGGCGCGTCGGTACGGCGTCAAACACGCAAAACAGCGAGTAAACTCACTGTTTCAGAGGAGTTGCGGCCTTGGGTCGCTGCCAACATCGAGAGGGGGTAGAGGGGGGTTCACGGCGATGGCCAGGGGCTGCGGCGGCCGCGACAGCGGTGGCGGCGGCCGCGGTAAGCTGCTGCGGCTGCTGCTGCGCGATTTCAGGCGATTGCGGCGGCTTCCGGCGGTCTCCAGCGGCGGCTCGGGTCCCAGTCGAGAGAGGGGAGGTCGGGGGAGAGGCGTGGGATGATCGGCGGCGGCCACAGCCTCCGCACGAAAGCTCAGGTCGAAGGGGAAAGTTCGTTGCTTGGAGGGGTTGGGTTTCTAGGGCTGGCGCAAGGGGAAGTTGCGTGCGGCTGTGAAATTTTTAGGAAAACTAGGGTTTTCTTTATAGGGGTGGGGCCCACGTGACTAGGGGAAGGGTTACACGTGATGGGGCTGCCAATTAGGGTTAATTAGGGTTTATTAGGGCTAAATTGTTAGGGGCAAACTTGTAATTAACTGGCTCTAGTAGTGCACAAGGGTCAAACGGTGCCCAAAAATTATTAAAAAAAATACCGGGGCGACCGGGGCGACGAGAGAAAGAAGTCAGAGGAGACGGATCACAATTTCGATGACGAGAAACGAAATTAAAAATAAAAACGCCTCAAGTCAAAAGTGAGATACGCGACGTCTCCTCGGATAAGGTCAAATCGTGGGCGAACGGCCCGTGAAATGACGTTGCAAGTCAACACGACAAATGTAGTACTCTCAGAGAGAGTCACAACGACATATCACATGATATGGTTCGGTAACAAACAAAGTCTAAAATAAATACGTGCACGGTCAAGCACACGTGCATAAAGAAATTACGATCGGAAACCGACCGTTCCATCCTTCCCAACTTAGAAATGATTCCGTCCTCGGAATCAACATCAAGCACTGCTCGGGAATAGATGCGGAAAGCGCTCTCTCATATCATCTTCGCACTCCCAGGTGGACTCTCCAGGTGATCCGTGACGCCACATCACTCTCACCAGGTCGACTACCTTATTCCTCAACTGCTTCTGCCGACGGTCCAAAATCTGCACAGGCTGTTGGTCATAAGTCAGGTCCGGGCGAACTGTAATCTCTGAGAAGTCAACCGTGTGCGATGGATCACTGACGTACCGACGTAGCTGAGATACGTGGAAATCGTCGTGAACTCCCTCTAAAGAGGGTGGTAGAGCAAGGCGGTAGGCCACTGCTCCCACACGCTCTAGCACATCAAAAGGCCCAATATATCTCAGACTCAGCTTTCCCTTCTTCCCGAAACGAATAACTCCGCGGTTCGGAGAAATCTTCAGGAAGACGTGGTCTCCAGGCTGAAACTCCAAGGGTCTCCTCCTGGCATCCGCCCAATGCTTAAATCGGTCCTGTGCAACTCTAAGCTTCTCCCTGATGTCTCTCACGACATCCACAGCTTCCACTATCATCTCTGGACCTAACAGCTCCCGATCTCCGATGTCATCCCAGCTCAGTGGCGAACGACATTTCCTTCCATATAGAGCAGCAAATGGCGCCATGCCAATGCTCGCCTGGTAGCTGTTGTTATATGAAAACTTCACCAAGTGAAGATGGTCCTCTCATGATCCCTTCAAATCGAGCATACAAGCTCGCAGCATATCCTCCAGGATCTGAATAGTCCTCTCGGACTGGCCATCGGTCTGTGGGTGGTACGTCGTGCTGAAGCTCAGACTCGTACCCAAGTTCTCCTGCAGACTTCTCCAGAACTGAGATGTGAACCTCGTATCTCTGTCAGACACGATGCTCACGGGGACTCCATGTAAACGTACAATCTCCTGCACGTACACGGTCCACATCACAACTAACTCAAGAGAAAAATTTTAAAAAAGAGGTAAGAAAAGAAATTTTACCTCCAGATATTTCCTCGCTAAGGTTTCCGTAGACTGGCCCACTCGGAATGGGATAAAGTGTGCAGACTTGGTCAATCGATCCACGATTACCCAAACTGCGTCATTCTGCCTCGGGGTCCGAGGTAAACCAGTCACGAAGTCCATCGTAATATGTTGCCACTTCCACTCCGGAATAGGAAGCGGTTGCAACAACCCAGCAGTACGATGGTGCTCAGCCTTCACCTGTTGGCATATTAGGCACTTGGCAACGCTCCGTGCCACGCTCCTCTTCATGCCGATCCACCAGTAATTCAGACGGAGGTCCTTATACATCTTGGTGCCTCTAGGATGTATAGAATAAGGTGAGCTATGAGCCTCGCTCAACAGCTCCTCACGGACGTCACCTGCAGGTACACAGAGCCTACTGCCGTACCGTAGTGAACCATCCTCATGAATCACGAACTCCGTCCGAAGTCCAGCTTCAACCTGCCTTCTGATCCTCTGAAGCTTCGGATCTCCTGCCTGTGCTATCTTGATCCGATCCACGATCGTGGACTGAATCTGCAAATTCATGAAGGAATGAACCACACCAGGTAGGACAACCTCCAAATCCATCTCTCTCAGCTCCTGCTGAATCCGCCAGTCGGCAGTATGCATCATCACAGTAGGAAGTCTACTCAAGGCATCAGGCACTACGTTCACCTTCCCTGGATGATACTGCAAATCTATCTCGTAGTCAGCCATGAGCTCCAACCATCGTCTCTGACGCATGTTGAGCTCCTTCTGCGTGAAGATGTACTTCAAGCTCTTGTGATCAGTGAAAATCTTCACACTCTCACCTAGCAAGAAGTGTCTCCAAATCTTCAGTGCAAAGATCACTGCTGCCAACTCCAGATCGTGCGTCGGGTAATTCTTCTCATGAGTCCTCAACTGACGAGAAGCATACGCGACCACGTGGCCATGCTGATGCAAGACGCATCCTAGGCCCTTCCCTGATGCATCACAATAGACTTCGAAGCCTCCGCTTCGATCCGGCACTGCCAACACCGGTGCTGTGGTCAATCTCGCCTTCAAGATACTGAAGGCCCCCTCACAAGCATCTGACCAGAGAAACTCCACATCCTTCCTTGTCAGCTTCTGTTGGATATGGAAGACGTTTGTACACCCTTGTGGGGGATGTACGAAGGAATACGTACCTCGAACATCACGTACACGAAGTCGTGTACAAAGGGAATCTGTTCCCTTGCGGAGAGGATCTCTGGATGAGTGGGAAAGTCGCATTATATATGCATAAGTGCATGCGACATATGGCTAATAAAGGGGGAATATCTTAAGCTTATGTTGTACCATGCATATGGTACAACTTAAGCTTATAATGTGCCATGTATCATGGTACACCTTAAATTAAGTTGTTCCAAAGGAACAACTTACCCTAAAATAACTACCTTGGGGGCTATAAATAAGACCCAAGGGTAAGCCATTTCTTACACCTTTTGCATGAAATTCATGCATGCATCTTCTTCCTAGCGAAGCTCTGCAAAAATCCTTTCTCTTCCTCTATCCAAGTTCTTAATCTAAAATAGAGATTTAGATTGTGGATTAGTAGCCTTACTCCGTTCGTGAGAAGACTCGATCCGTCGTGGCGAACCCGAAGGCAAAGTTTCGAGACTACCGTTCCGCATACGCTAGCGTAAGTCTCAACTTTAATTATCGATCCTAACTCTGTTTTGGCAGGATCCTACATTGGTATCAGAGCCATATGGGTTCGCCCCGGTCAAACCGCCACCCCGTCGAAACTATGAACGAGTCGTTGTCTTTTACACGAATGGGTCTCCTACTATTACGGATATAGTAAGAACGCTTCGTGACAGAGAGAACGCAGCGGTTGTTCTTTTCACGTTAGGGTCTCCTATCATTACGGATATGGTAGGAACTCTCCGTGACGGGAAGAACCGACCGTTCACATAGTAAGTTATTTTTCATTTTTGGCACACGGCCATTAGGAAATAACTAATTTCTCGACGAACGGGTGCTTCATCGACGAACGGGTGCTTCATCGAGGAAGATGATGGTAGTTATTTCCATCGGGTAAGAGGAAATTTGGTGCATGTGCACCATGGCCAAATGGGCTATGAATGCCATGCATCCCCCCTCCCCAAGCGGAGGGGGTTGGCTACGACCAATAACCACCGGTGACCACCCTATCAAGGGGGAGGAGTAAGTGCGGCAACCCCATTCAAAGGGGGGTGGCCGGCCATGGCCAAAGGAGCCATGGCCGGCCAACGCCGAATGGCCTTGGCCATGGCCAGGCCGGCAGTGGCCGGCCATGGCCAGGCCGGCAGTGGCCGGCCTTGGCCAAGGCCTGCCGGCCAGCCCGGCCCTGGCAGAGGCCAGGGCCGGCGCCCTAGCGACTGCCAGGGCCAGGCCGGCCCTAGCAGTGGCCAGGTCCGGCCTGCCGGCCCTGGCAGAGGCCAGGGCCGGCGCCCTGGCCTCAGGCCAGGGCCTGGCCGAGGCCAGGGCAGGAGCCCTGGCCCCGGCCAGCGGCCAGGCCGCCCTGGCAGAGGCCAGGGTAGCGCCCTGGCCACAGGCCAGGGGCCTGGCTGCCCTGGCAGAGGCCAGGGCAGCGCCCTGGCCTCAGGCCAGGGCCTGGCCGAGGCCAGGGCAGGAGCCCTGGCCCCGGCCAGTGGCCTGGCCGGCCGGCCCTGGCAGAGGCCAGGGCCTGGCTGGCCCTGTCCGAGGGGGCCAGGGCCCCTGGCCGGCCAGGGCAGAGGCCCTGGCCGGCCCTTGGCCAAGCCCCGGCCAGGGCAGAGGCCCTGGCCGGGAAGAAGTTGCAGTCTGAAATTGGTCGACCAATTTGGTGTTTTTGGTCGACCAATCTGGCAGAAGGTCTGGGTCGACTGTAAACTTGCCAACTGACCCATACGGGGTGACAAAAGGCATTGGTCAAACTCGAATGTGTCGATTAGTCCATACGGGGCTAACCACAGTGCCGAATAGTTCATACGGGACTAACGTTTTAATGAAGTTTTTCATTAGGCTCTACTCCTTGAAGATTAGCCATAGTGCTCTACTTCATGCGAGATTAGCCATGTCATTGTGCTCTACTCTACGGAGATTAGCCAATGTACTTGTGACGTTGTGCTCTACTCTACGGAGATTAGCCAACGTGCTTTCAAATTTTGACAAAGATGTTTTTCAAATAGGTTATGTCCCGTCCTTAAATCGGGATAGCGCAATTTAGAATTCCAAGTCCTACCACGATCCGGCCATGGTTATCTAACCCATGGGTGTGTAGAACAGGTCTCGTGGCTTGGCAATTGTTGCGTTAAAATTCTTTGCGCTAATTCTCACCTATTCTATTTTGAAAGATAAGTTTTTCAAAGTAATTTTCCGCTGCTAATACCATACGGGTATTATTTCTGATTCCTTTTACTTAAGATAAGTAAGATGGATACTTTGAAAGTTACTTCTAGATGGTAGTTGGGAACGTAGTGAACTTCTCGATTCTAGAGTAACATTTCAACGCATCCAAGGAACTTATCAAGTGTTTAAAGAATCGAAACTTTATGCATAGAATTTTGATCGTGTTTTTCATTCTCTTTGCAGTTTTATGAATCAAATATGTCTACCGCTTCTAAGAACATTGTCGCAGAGCTTAACAAAGGTGAAAAGCTCAACGGCGACAATTATAAACTTTGGTCAATAAAGATCCAATATGTTTTGGAGGAGCAAGATGTGCTCGAAACACTCCAAAACATAATGGTAGAACCTGAGTTGGGCAATACGGCCCAACACAAGAGGGACCGGGAAGCTTATGATACTTGGACTCGAAAGAACAAAATAGCACGTATTACGTTACTGTCCGCGATGGACAATGACATAATGCGTCTATTTCGGGAATTCGACCTAGCCAAAGACATATGGTCTGAGCTAGAAGTAAAGTTTGGTGGAACTTCGGTTACCAAACTCCGCTCCTTGAATATTCAATTTGATTCGTACAAGATGCGGCGAGATCATTCTATGAAGAAGCATCTCCGCCACATGGCGAATCTTATATCTGAATTAAAGGATGCAGGTGTTACGCTGTCTGACGAACAGCAGATCCAAGCAGTCATTCGTTCACTCCCAGATAGCTGGGATAACATGAAAATGCATCTCACTCATAATGAGTGCATTAAAACTTTAAGCGATGTATCGAAACACCTCGAACTCGAGGAAGAGCGGATTCAAGCCGCAAAACCAAGTGCAGAAGTACACGTGGCCGCTAGTTCCTCACATGGGGGAAATAAGCGGAAGAATAAACGCTTAAGGTTTGTGAACGAACGAAAGCAAGAACCGGAAACCTCAAAGAAGACTAAGAACAAAAAGTGGCAAAAGAATGTGCACTCAAAGAAGAAAAACTTGAAGAAGATCAAGTGCTTTAAGTGCAACAAGTACGGTCACTTCGCCCGTACATGTACGGATGGAAGTGATAAGGTAACTTGTAGGGCTAGTTACATATGTGTTACTAGTTCCATGTTTCTTGCTGAATCTAACTATTTTTGGTTGATTGATTCAGGGGCCACAGACCACGTTGCGAAGGACAGAAGGTTCTTCGTAGAGTATCGATGGATAACTCAAGGAACAAAGTGGATATACGTCGGCAACAACACTCGTGTTGAAGTCAAAGGCGTCGGAACATGCAAGCTAGTTCTCGACAACGGCCGGACATTATTATTGCACGACGTCCTCTTTGCTCCAGATATTAGAAGGAATATCGTTTCCGTGGTCATGTTAATGTCTTTAGATTATGAGTGGAGGTTCTATAAACAATATGTTGACCTTGTTTGTAATAATTCTTTGATTGGTTCTGGTAATGTTTGTAATGGATTAATTGTTTTAAATACAATGTATGATGATTCTTCTTCCATTAATGAAAGTTTTCATTTAACAAATGCTTCTAACTCTGAATCTGAGATCATTTGTTGGCATGCAAGACTTGGTCATATTGGACCAACTAGAATGGATAGACTTGCCAAAAGTGGCTTGCAATCTAATGTTTCAAAAGTTGAAATGTCAACTTGCGAACATTGTCTTGTAGGGAAAACTTGTCGCAAGCCGTTTGGAACTGGCACAAGGGCCGAAGTTCCATTACAGCTTATCCATTCGGACATTTGCGGTCCAATGAATGTTAAGACAAGACGCGGGAAGTCCTATTTCATCACTTTCATTGATGATTTCACCCGTTTCGGTCATATTTATTTGATTTCCCACAAACATGAAGCTTTAACTTGCTTCAAAAACTATATGAGTT
Source organism: Scilla litardierei (assembly GCA_030789695.1). Lineage (NCBI taxonomy): Eukaryota > Viridiplantae > Streptophyta > Magnoliopsida > Asparagales > Asparagaceae > Scilla > Scilla litardierei. The sequence goes on from CM061136.1 coordinate 105,206,918, forward strand.
TAGTGGAAAATCAACTAGATCGCAAGATAAAGGTCTTGTGAACCGATCGGGGTGGGGAATATCAATCAACGAGTTTTAAGGAACTCTGTGATGAAAAAGGTATAGTTCATCAAATAACTATGCCTTATACTCCACAACAAAACGGTGTTGCGGAAAGAAGAAATAGGACATTGATGGAAATGGTCCGTTCAATGATGTCTCAGGCAAATTTGCCTATCACCTTTTGGGGTGACGCATTATTGACGGCAGCATTCATCTTAAACCGTGTACCCTCGAAGTCGGTAAGTTCTACTCCTTATGAGTTGTGGAACAATAGAACTCCAGACTTAAGCATTCTAAAACCTTGGGGTTGTGCATCTTACGCACATTTATCCTCTCACAAATATGGCAAACTTGGGCCACGCGGGAGGAAGTGTATCTTCATCCGATACGCTGAAAACTCCAAAGGATATGTTTTCGTCGGTCAAGAGGACAATGGGGGTCTAATAGAATTCGAATCGAGGGATGTTGTCTTCTTGGAAAAAGAGTTTCCAAGACAGGGTGAGATAAGTCAAGACTTATCCTTGTTTGAGACTTGGGATCAAGAAGGATCAGAACGTTCGAGTGGGAGAATTCTTGGTGAAGAAGAAAATACGTTTCAAACTTCACCAATGGATGATACGAACGATACCAATCCTATTCCGAGTGGGAGTGATGTTATTCCAAGTGGGAGTAATGTCATTCCAAGTGGGAGTGATCAAACTCAAACAAGACGTAGTAATCGAACGAGGCTAACACCTCTGAGATTTGAGGATGAATTTCCTCAAACATTCATGATATTACTACAAGATGATGACGAACCTGCAAATTTCAAACAGGCCGTCACATGCCCTGCTAAAGATAAATGGATAGCGGCAATGGAAGAAGAACTTCAATCCATGAAAACAAACCAAGTCTGGGACTTGGTTAATTTACCTAAGGGACGTAGAGCCATTGGGAACAAGTGGGTTCTCAAAATCAAGCATAAGGCTGATGGCTCCATCGAGAAATATAAAGCTCGCCTTGTTGCGAAAGGTTTCACGCAACAGGAAGGAATAGACTACGAAGAGACTTTATCTCCTGTCGTGCGTTTTACCTCCATTCGCTTAATTCTGGCAATGGTGGCTTGTTTGGACCTCGAGTTACATCAGATGGATGTAAAGACTGCTTTTCTTAACGGAGAACTAGATGAGGAGATCTACATGGAACAACCAAACGGGTTCATACAAGAAGAAAACAAACATAAGGTTTGTAAACTTCGTAAATCCATATATGGTCTTAAACAATCCTCAAGGCAGTGGTATATGCGCTTTCAAGAAGTCGTTTTGTCGTATGGTTTCTCCATGCTCGACGAAGACAACTGCGTATATATTAAGAGGATTAAAAACAAGTATGTAATTATGTCTCTTTATGTAGATGACATACTTATAGCCGGAAATGATAAGCGTCTTGTCATGGATATCAAAGCTTGGCTTTCATCCGTCTTTGAGATGAAAGACATGGGAGAAGCTGCATATATCCTTGGGGTTAAGATCTCAAGGAATCGTTCCAAGAAACTTCTTTCTCTCTCTCAAGAGACATATATAAAGAAAGTTTTGGAACGGTTTAATATGCAGGACTGCAAGCCAATTGATACTCCAATAAGCAAAGGCGAGGGTCTATGTTTGGAAATGTGTCCCAAAGATCCAAAAGAAAGGAAAGCTATGGAAAAAGTTCCATACTCCAGTGCTGTCGGGAGTCTGATGTACGCTATGATGTGTACCAGACCAGACATTTGCTATGGTGTTGGTATGGTTAGCCGTTACCAATCCAACCCAGGACAGGCACACTGGAAAGCGGTGAAGAGGATATTAAGGTACCTCAAAAGGACTGCGGACTATGCGTTATGCTATCAAGGCAATACCTTGAGACTCGAAGGCTATACCGATGCTGATTGGGCGGGTGATCTCGACGAGCGAAGATCTACCTCAGGCTTTGTTTACTTGCTCGGGAATGGTGCAATATCCTGGAGCAGCAAGAAGCAAACCTGCATTGCCCTATCAACAATGGAAGCATAATTCGTAGCATTCAGCATGGCGGTCCAAGAAGCTGTTTGGCTTAGGAAATTCTTAGACAGGCTGACGAATGCCACTGACTCAAGCACTGTTCCTATATACAGTGATAGTCAAGCTTCGATTGCCTACGTCAAAGATCCTAAATTTCATTGTAAGACCAAACACATTGACATTCGATTCAAGTTTGCAAAAGACTATGGCAAACGGAAGGAAGTAGACATTGGATACATATCCACGCATGAGATGATAGCGGATCCCCTTACGAAGGCGATCCCCAGAGATGTGTTCTATAAACACTTATCATCTATGGGAATGCGTAGGTGCTGAGCTGTATCTTGTAATATTTCCCATGTCTATAGAAGATCAAAGTTTAATAAAAGAAAGAAGTTCTTTTATATATTGCATACAAGTTTCTTACAAATGATTTTATGTACATTTGTGTTTAAGTCTCAGCTATTTTATTGTGTGTATGTCGGACAGATTAAGGTTGGCTCTCTCACATGAGCAACCGCCTTATCTTATCAGATGGATAAGATAGAGATGAGACTAGTTTAAAGTCAAAATCATTAAATGATTTAGAGTCATGACTTAAACAAGATAGTCGAATAAAAGATCTGCATCATATGGATGCTTACAAAAGATCTGAGATCTGTATCACAAGGATATTTGAAAGAGATCTCGTAGGATTTTTTTTAAATCCTATTTGTCTTATGCAGGATGAGAGTCCGTGAATATTTCACGAGTAGTAAGGGGACTCAAAAAGATAGGCACAGTGGTGTCTGATCTTTTCATCCGTACAACATCATTAAGACATACTCTCCCTGGGAAAGGAGTGATGTTGTAATACGTGTTCATACCACGTATGCATTTCGACCACTGAGTTAGTAGCAATAGTGTTTGCTATTATGTGAGACTCAAAGGCCATACGGGTCTTAACTCTTACCCTCAAGGACTCCAATTGGTTCCTTTAGATTTGACGAGATGATCGCTATCTTAGCGTGTTACTAATGGGCTATGGTAATTCGGCTCGGCGGGGCACGTTAGAAAAGCGAATCAAGTCAAGATCAGAAGGTTCGCAAGAAGAGGAAGATTGATTTCATATTCCCATTTGGACTTTAGTGATTCAAACCTGGCCAGCCAATTGTAATCCAGATGGGATTCAATTGTTGAATATAAAGTATAAGAAATGCGAAGAAATAATCTAGGGTAAAGCAAGCGTTGAACTACTCAACTTTGCACCTTCGAGGTCGTTGTGTATCTCTAACAAGTGCACAACAACAGACTCTACGCGCATGACGGTCGCACGGTCTATTTCTCGGTATGATAGATGAAAGAACTAAGGGAAAGACGTTCTCTTACAATCCCCTCAAGTGTGAGTGGGAGATGTTGGATATGGAAGACGTTTGTACACCCTTGTGGGGGATGTACGAGGGAATACGGACCTCGAACGTCACGTACACGAAGTCGTGTACAAAGGGAATCTGTTCCCTTGCGGAGAGGATCTCTGGATGAGTGGGAAAGTCGCATTATATATGCATAAGTGCATGCGACATATGGCTAATAAAGGGGGAATATCTTAAGCTTATGTTGTACCATGCATATGGTACAACTTAAGCTTATAATGCGCCATGTATCATGGTACACCTTAAATTAAGTTGTTCCAAAGGAACAACTTACCCTAAAATAACTACCTTGGGGGCTATAAATAAGACCCAAGGGTAAGCCATTTCTTACACCTTTTGCATGAAATTCATGCATGCATCTTCTTCCTAGCGAAGCTCTGCAGAAATCCTTTCTCTTCCTCTATCCAAGTTCTTAATCTAAAATAGAGATTTAGATTGTGGATTAGTAGCCTTACTCCGTTCGTGAGAAGACTCGATCCGTCGTGGCGAACCCGAAGGCAAAGTTCCGAGACTACCGTTCCGCATACGCTAGCGTAAGTCTCAACTTTAATTATCGATCCTAACTCTGTTTTGGCAGGATCCTACAGCTTCATCATCGGCTCCGCAATCTTCGAGAAATCCTTGATGAACCACCGATAATAGCCTGCTAAACCCAGAAAACTCCTGATGTCTGACGCTGACTGCGGAGTCGGCCAATCTCTGACTGCTCTGACCTTCTCCGGATCTACAGATATGCCATCACCGGACACCACATGTCCCAGGAATGCTACTCTGTCCAGCCAGAACTCGCACTTACTATACTTGGCATAAAGCTCGTGTCGCCTCAGCGTCTCCAGCACTGTCCTCAGATGACAGCTGTGCTCTTCCTCAGACTTCGAATAAATCAAGATGTCATCGATGAAAATGACGACGAACTTATCCAGGAAATCATAAAATATCAAGTTCATCAAATTCATGAACACCGCTGGAGCATTGGTCACGCCAAACGGCATGACCACGAACTCATAATGTCCGTATTTCGTCCGGAAAGCTGTCTTTTGAACATCGTCCTTCTTCACCTTCAACTGGTGGTATCCACTCCTCAAATCCAACTTCGAGAAGACTCTCGATCCTCCAAGCTGGTCGAAGATATCGTCGATGCGCGGCAGCGGGTACTTATTCTTCACGGTGACAGCATTCAGTCCTCGATAGTCCACGCGCATTCTGCGGGACCCATCCTTCTTCTTCACGAGTAAAACTGGTGCACCCCATGGTGACACACTAGGGTGGATGAAACCCTTCTGCAGCAACTCATCTAACTGCTTCCGTAGCTCCTCGAGCTCAGCGGGAGCCATACGGTACGACGCCTTCGATATTGGTTGCGCTCCCGGCATAAGATCAATACCAAACTCTAAGGCTCGGTCAGGTGGCAAACCTGATATATCCTCTGGGAAGACGTCGTCGAAGTCTCGGACGACTGCTGGTTGCTCGATCTCCATCTTCATCGGCATAGCTGCAACAATCGGCACCACCGACGTGGCCCGATACTTGATGGGTCCAAGCGACTCATCTCTGCTACGGAACTCGAACTCTGGATGGCCTGGAATCCGGAACACCACCCTCTTGTTGCGACAATCGATCGAGGCGTGGAAATCTCCCAACCAATCGATGCCAAGAACGGCATCAAAATGTGGCAGGTCGTGGACAATGAAATCTGCAAAGAGCTCGTGTCCACTGACCACCAAAGGAATCGATCTACATCCCAAGTTCACTGTCACCACTCCGTTCCCTGTGGTGATGTCCCAACACTTAGGAAGTGTATGGGTGGGAATGGAGTGTCTTGTTACGAATCTCTGGGATAAGATGCACATGGATGCACCGGAGTCGAACAAGGCCAAGGCCGGGTGAGAAGACACTAGAATGGTGCCTACGATTTTAAAAGAAACTACGGTCAAACCAAGCTACTCTAACAAACAAGTCAAACAAGCAAGACTAACAATTTAAAAACTAAACTATGAAATGAAAGACTAGAATCAAAGAGTTACCTGCAATAACTCCATCCAGCTCCTCAGTCTCCAAAGCCGTCATGGTGTAAGCCGGCCTCTGGGGCTGCGCTGCTCTCTGAAACATCTGCCTCTGTGGCGCCAAGGGTGGTCCACGAACGGCAGGTCCTCTCTGAACTGGAGCAGGCGCTCTCATCTGCAGCGGGGCTGGCGCTCCAACTACAGCATGACAGGCTCTCGGACAATCCTTCGCAGCATGCGAGGCATCTCCGCAAACTAGGCACAGTCCCATCTGTTGGTAGCAACGATCTATGAACTTCGTGTTTGATGATAACAAACGTGTGTGAACGTTTTTAACGAGTGTGTTAAGTGTTTCAGGAACGCCGAACGTGCGATTAATTCACGGAAAGATTTGGTCAAAGTGCAAAGGAGAAAGGGAGATAACCTAACTTGAGTTGACCCACATCTATTGGAGTAAAACCCTAGTCATCTAAATATAGAAACCATCAAGCTAGGGGATACCAAAAAACAGAAGCGGCCAATATAACAATACATAGCAAAAAAATTAAGCCTCAAACCTAGATGCTGTAACCGAAATATAGTACTAGCCAATATACAAGCGGCCAATATAAGAGCCGTATCTTTGGGAAAATAAGAATCCCAGGGGCATCCTGCGAGAATCAAAAAAGCCTCTCCTTTGTGTAAATAAGCCCAGGCCGTGATATATCATTTGGTTTCATCTTTGGTGAGGCAATCATTAAAAAAATGCACAGTTTCAATTTTTTTTAAAGAGCACTAACCCAAAAGCCCATTTAGAAGAGCTGCTCATTTTTTTGTGGGGTTCTTTTGATATCCCCAAAAGCCAATTTTTGTGGGGTTCTTTTGATATCTCCTTCAAAAATAAAAAGACCTAACCCTTTTGAAAAATCAAGTGTGCCTGTTGTATTTTGAGTGGCGGCCGAAAATTTGGCTCCTCCTGTGAAGCCGCACCTCCTCTCTAATTCTTTATAGAGGCCATCTTCTGGAGTTTTTGATTTAATCCTTAAAAGAGAAATTTTTGTGCTTTGGTGTATTTTTATTTTGCAGGCGCCGCCTTGTCAACCTAAAACTAGGATCATGCTGTAAATGAAAAGTAGAGGGGAGTCGGTCATCAAACATCAATACATCACCCAGAATTCCCAAGAACCAAACACCCTTGATAAAGAAATCTCCCAGGGCCGTTTCTCTTGGTGCTCAGGTCTCCATTCAAAAGAAGCACAGCATTGAAAAAAAAAATATAAAAAGCTTTTTCTTTATCATCTTTTCCCAAAAGCCTGAGATCTCAAGACCATCAACAAATTCGCAAGAGAAGCAGAACGCCAAAATAAAGGGCAACGAAATTTTTGAAGGAATTTTTTTGTCCCTGTTTTTTTTCAGGAGCCGCACCAAAAATCCAAGGGAGCACGCTTGACAGCCTCTTCATCAGAGATCTCAAAGCACATGGACTGTTGCGTTGGTTCTTGAATAACAGGAGCACTTCATCAGCACAAAATTTTGTGTTTTCTTTAATAATTTTTACTCACAGGGTGTGTGTTTATTTTTTAATAATATCAGGCTGCTGAACTCTTATTGTTTGTTTGTTGTTCAATCAAAACAGAAGCAGCAGCCGCACGCTATCGTTACAGGTGGAAGCCGCAACTCTGAGATCCACGACTGTCGCAAGTTTCAACCTTTGGTGCAAGGCGCTAGTTTCATTGAGAGGGGAGCCGAACTATTGAGGGGACATCGGGGACATCTACATCTACGTCAGACGAGATCTGACACGCGCTGAACGACAGAGACGACACACTATTACTGAGCATTTCTAAAACTCTATTTATTTATCTTTGTATTTGTGTAAAGATCTCTGTAGGGGAAACATTACCTGTTTGTGTTACTTTTGGGGACCTGACGACTTGGGAGTCGTCACGGAGGGAGAGCATCTGACTAGATTGATAGTGTAGAGCACGTGGTGTGCGTACGAGCTAGGTGAGAGTAGATTTGGGATCTTGACTCATTGTAGCTGTACTTGATTACATATCTATCTAGTAGTTGCTTTCGGGGGCTGGAGTAGGTCGTGGGGACGACCGAACCAGGGTATATCTGTGAGTACTTTGTGATTGTGATTTTATTGCTCTGTCTGTGCTTATAACTGCGTGGGATTGTTCGTGGGTTGCACGAATATTTTTTATTAGCCTATTCACCCCCCTCTAGGCTACGATCCAGATCCAACAAGTGGTATCAGAGCCATTTTAGAGGATCTAGTCTAGACTTTTAGATGACCATGAATATATCTGATTGTGCTTTTGCTGAGGGTCAGTCTATAGCCCGTCCACCTAAGTTTAACGGTGTAGACTTTGCATATTGGAAGGCGAGAATGAAAATCTATCTAGTGTCTGTAGATTATGATGTGTGGGATATTGTTGAAAATGGTTATAGTCTACCCACTATTTAAATTGAAGACACTGTTATGATTAAGCCTAAAGACAAGTGGGATTTAGCTGATAAGAAACTTTATACTCTTAATGGTAAAGCTATGAATGCGCTTATATGCTCTCTTGATAAATCTGAATTTAATCGTATCTCACATTGTCTAACTGCGCAGGAAATCTGGCATACTCTGGAGGTGACACACGAGGGAACATCGCAAGTAAAGGAATCCAGACTTGCATTGCTGAGCACAGAATACGAGAGCTTCCGCATGCTACCAACAGAATCAGTTAAAGACATGTTTGCGAGGTTCACAGACATCGTCTACAAATCCAGTTCCCTCGGTAAGCCATACTCTAGCCATGAACAGGTACGAAAGATCTTAAGGGCGCTACCAAGCTCGTTCAGGCCTAAAGTCACCGCTATTCAAGAAGCTAAGGACTTGTCAACAATGAAAGTGGAGGACTTGATAGGCAACCTAATGTCACACGAGCTTGAGTTGCAGAGTATAGAAGCCAGAGAGAAACCTGAAGAGAAGACCAAAGCTTCCACACCATTAGCTCTTCAAGCTAACGACGACGATCTTGATGAAGAGCAAGCCCTAACGGTCAGAAACTTCAGGAGATACATTCAGACTGATCAAGGAAGAGCTGAGATGGGAAAAAGGTTCATTCGTTCTAATAATTCTAATTTTGGTAAAAATTCCTATAATCAGAAAGCTATTAATAGAAGTGAATGTTTTAAATGCAGGAAGAAAGGGCACCACATAAAAGATTGCCCACAACAACACACGGCTCAAGTTGCAAAAGGAAAAACGAAAGTGCTGACGTGGGACATGGATAGCGAAGCTGAGGAGGAGGATGAGGAACATGAAGCCCACTCCTGCATGGCTTTAATGGCCAAACACAATGAGGTAGTATCTCCCACTAAAGCTGAATTGTTAGAAATCTTGAAAGGAATGCAAAATACTATTAATGAGCTAGAAGCTGATGTGGATAGTTATAGAAATGATAACTTTGATATGCAACAATCTGAGTATGACATGTCTAAGGAAATTGAAAAACTGAAAATTGAAATTGTTGCATGTAATACTACAATTGACATGTTAAATAAGGAGAAAGCTAGCTTGCCTGAAAAAATTGATTGTCTTTCATGTCCCTCTTTATTAAAGGATATTAGCATGTATAAACTTGATAAGATAAAGCTTGAAGTTGAAGATGAATTGATTTCTGAAAAGATTAACATGCTAAATCTTGAACTTAAAGAAAAAATGAGGGATTTTGAAAAGAAAGAAGAGGAAAACAAGCAAGCTTTCATTAATAAATGCACTTTGCTTGTGAATGAAAATGATATCTTGAAATCTTAAGTCACCACCCTAGAATTGTCATTAAAAAGATTTTCCATAGGAAAACAAAATTTGGATATCATTCTTGGAAATCAATTGTATGGCAATAATAGACGTGGCCTTGGATTTAGTGCTAAAAATGTTGAAAAGCCCAAGTATAAAAAATTTCACAATGTGCCTTCCATTGCTAAAAATGTTTACGCAAAGTGTTTTACGTGTGATAGTGTTGGTCACACATCATACTATTGCAAATATAGGAACTCCAATATTAAATTCAAACAAGTATGGGTTCCTAAATCTTTGTTGACTAACACTAGTGGACCTTGTTGGATTCCAAGGTCACACACGACACCTCTTTTGTAGGTGGATGGAAATTTGATGAGGAGAGATAAATTGAATGTCGCATTACTTTTTAGCTCCTTAGTCAAACGGCGACGTGAAGGTATATCTCATTCTTTGATCTTTATGAATATCTTCATAGTTTTTTTTGTGTGTGTGCATGACTTCTCTTTGTTTGTGTGCTAGTAGTTGCATTGTGTGCATGACTTCTTTTTGTTTGTGTGATTGCATCTCATGTCTGCTTTAGTACTTCATGCATTTATAAAAAAAAACTGAAAATAAAAAAAAAATTGGTGCTTAAATGTGTATCTTTCTCTTTGATTCGTTAAAAGAAGTATTCATGAAAGATTTTCATATCTATGTAGAAATTGGTGTATTATTTCTTTTGCCACATGCGCATGTTCATCTTTCTAAATATTCACGGCATATTCAATGAATGAAAATAACTTGATTTCGACACCACCTACTTCACTTTCACATGTATTATTATTGTTGCACATTTGGAGATATCGTTTATGAAGTATGGAAAGTGAATGTAGGAGGAAAACTTAATTGAATATCTAAGGGATATGATATACCTTGCCATGGATAAAAATTGAGCAAAAGAAAGTGTTGTTATAAGTTTTTTTTTTAAAAAATTGAAAACAAATGATAATTGCTCCGTATGAAAAATGGATACAATCCGTGGCAACGGTATTACCCACGAGTATCCAACAAAAGCTTTATGGGTAAACTTTAGCGTTGGTGTATTTACTCGTCAAGCAATGCCACCCCCCACATCTAAGAGTCCTTATAGGCTATGTTTTGGGGTGTGGTAACTTGAACTCATTTTTAATGAGGTGGGAAAAATCAATCCTAGGTGATAGAATGTTATTTGGAAAATGTGGATTGGTTCCGGTTGACTTTCTTAATGATTCTCCTCATGTGCTTCAATTTTAATCATCACACGTACACTTTGGTGTTGAAGTCATAGTCGTTTAATTTCATTGGATTTTGACTTGATTATTTTAGGATTGTATGCATGCAATTGTTGGTAGTGGTTAATAATACTCTCTTTTTGCATGATATATGAGTTTGACTTCGTGGTATGACTTTTGATGATAACAAAGGGGGAGAAAAGTTGGGAAGATTTGGTATTCGGTATTTGGTATTCGGTATTTGGTATTATTTGTGCATACATGATTATTGGTCCAAGGGGGAGCATGAGAATAGGGGGGCATGCTTATTGTTAAACTTTACACATTAGTGTTTGCACATCATTATATCCTATTGCATGTCACCCACTATTGTCACACTTTCACACACACTATTTGGAACTTTATTGTGCAAATCTTATACCTAGTTTGTTATCATCAAAAGGGGGAGATTGTTGTAGCAACGATCTATGAACTTCGTGTTTGATGATAACAAACGTGTGTGAACGTTTTTAACGAGTGTGTTAAGTGTTTCAGGAACGGCGAACGTGCGATTAATTCACGGAAAGATTTGGTCAAAGTGCAAAGGAGAAAGGGAGATAACCTAACTTGAGTTGACCCACATCTATTGGAGTAAAACCCTAGTCATCTCAATATAGAAACCATCAAGCTAGGGGATACCAAAAAACAGAAGCGGCCAATATAACAATACATAGCAAAAAAATTAATCCTCAAACCTAGATGTTGTAACCGAAATATAGTACTAGCCAATATACAAGCGGCCAATATAAGAGCCGTATCTTTGGAAAAATAAGAATCCCAGGGGCATCCTGCGAGAATCAAAAAAGCCTCTCCTTTGTGTAAATAAGCCCAGGCCGTGATATATCATTTGGTTTCATCTTTGGTGAGGCAATCATTAAAAAAATGCACAGTTTCAATTTTTTTTAAAGAGCACTAACCCAAAAGCCCATTTAGAAGAGCTGCTCATTTTTTTGTGGGGTTCTTTTGATATCCCCAAAAGCCAATTTTTGTGGGGTTCTTTTGATATCTCCTTCAAAAATAAAAAGACCTAACCCTTTTGAAAAATCAAGTGTGCCTGTTGTATTTTGAGTGGCGGCCGAAAATTTGGCTCCTCCTGTGAAGCTGCACCTCCTCTCTAATTCTTTATAGAGGCCATCTTCTGGAGTTTTTGATTTAATCCTTAAAAGAGAAATTTTTGTGCTTTGGTGTATTTTTATTTTGCAGGCGCCGCCTCGTCAACCTAAAACTAGGATCATGCTGTAAATGAAAAGTAGAGGGGAGTCGGTCATCAAACATCAATACATCACCCAGAATTCCCAAGAACCAAACACCCTTGATAAAGAAATCTCCCAGGGCCGTTTCTCTTGGTGCTCAGGTCTCCATTCAAAAGAAGCACAGCATTGAAAAAAAAAATATAAAAAGCTTTTTCTTTATCATCTTTTCCCAAAAGCCTGAGATCTCAAGACCATCAACAAATTCGCAAGAGAAGCAGAACGCCAAAATAAAGGGCAACGAAATTTTTGAAGGAATTTTTTTGTCCCTGTTTTTTTTCAGGAGCCGCACCAAAAATCCAAGGGAGCACGCTTGACAGCCTCTTCATCAGAGATCTCAAAGCACATGGACTGTTGCGTTGGTTCTTGAATAACAGGAGCACTTCATCAGCACAAAATTTTGTGTTTTCTTTAATAATTTTTACTCACAGGGTGTGTGTTTATTTTTTAATAATATCAGGCTGCTGAACTCTTATTGTTTGTTTGTTGTTCAATCAAAACAGAAGCAGCAGCCGCACGCTATCGTTACAGGTGGAAGCCGCAACTCTGAGATCCACGACTGTCGCAAGTTTCAACCTTTGGTGCAAGGCGCTAGTTTCATTGAGAGGGGAGCCGAACTATTGAGGGGACATCGGGGACATCTACATCTACGTCAGACGAGATCTGACACGCGCTGAACGACAGAGACGACACACTATTACTGAGCATTTCTAAAACTCTATTTATTTATCTTTGTATTTGTGTAACGATCTCTGTAGGGGAAACATTACCTGTTTGTGTTACTTTTGGGGACCTGACGACTTGGGAGTCGTCACGGAGGGAGAGCATCTGACTAGATTGATAGTGTAGAGCACGTGGTGTGCGTACGAGCTAGGTGAGAGTAGATTTGGGATCTTGACTCATTGTAGCTGTACTTGATTACATATCTATCTAGTAGTTGCTTTCGGGGGCTGGAGTAGGTCGTGGGGACGACCGAACCAGGGTATATCTGTGAGTACTTTGTGATTGTGATTTTATTGCTCTGTCTGTGCTTATAACTGCGTGGGATTGTTCGTGGGTTGCACGAATATTTTTTATTAGCCTATTCACTCCCCCTCTAGGCTACGATCCAGATCCAACACCATCTTCTTCCGACAATCCTTCTGAACGTGTCCTGGCTTCCCGCAGTAATGACACGGTCCCTTGCTCTGACTCTGAATGGGTGCTCCAGGCCTCTTAAATGGTACTGTCTGAACTGGCCTCATCGCCGGCCTAGCAGGTGGCCGGTACTGCTCCATAGGACGCTTCCCCTTATCCGTTGGAGGGTCAGGTAGGAGCGAAATAAGCTCATGATTCTTCGCAGCATCCAGCACCTCCCTCATAGTCGTGAAACTCACCGAAGACATATAAGCCTGAATCTTCGGACACTGTCCCTGTTGGAAACGATCAGCTCTCTTCTCCTCCTTCTTCACCATATGCGGAGCAAAGCGACTCAGCATCTCAAACTTCGCCTCATACTCCTCGACGGTCATGTTCTCCTGCTTCAGATCTATAAATCTGCTCAGCAGCTCCCTCCTAGTCGTCTTGGTGAAGTACTTCGTCCTGAACATAGACCTGAAGATCTTCCAATCCACTGGCTTCTCCAGACGCCTCTCCTCAAGGCGCCACCAGTTCATCGCATTCTCCGTCAGCTGCATCTTCGCTATCTCCACTCGGGTATCGTCTGGAATCTTCGCAGCAACTAACTTCTCCTCCGTGCTCTGGATCCACTCGTCAGCAGCTAGGGGTCCCTCCTTCCCTGAAAATGTCCTCAGCTGGAGCTCGTTGAACTGCTTCACTCCTGGAGCAGCTCGTGGGGCAGGCGGAGGTGGGGGTGGTGCAACTGGGACAGCCTGGGCAGCACGCTGGGACTGCTGAACTAACTGATGCTGCACCTCCAGAATCTCTCTCATCACGCCCAGAAACTGGTGGAACTCTCCGCCTTGGTCTTCCGGAACTCCATCTCCTGAACTCCCCGATCGGGTAACACGTCGTCCTGCCATCCTATTGACAGAAAGACATAGATTAGACTCGTACAATTACCAGATGATAATAAAATGAAATTTAATACTTCAATTATTCCGTACTCGCAGAAGAGGGGACCTGCATGGGCCACCACTAAAACCTGTCACGCTCCGCTTCCAAAAACACGGAGGCGAAGCGTGACGAAGGCCCGCTTAGGCCGGGGCTAAGAGCCCGGACCCAATAAGCGTCTGTAGTATTCCATATCGAAAGTACAGGTCCCTGCAAGTTAGTACGAAATAAAAAAAGTACTGAAAAGAACATTTCATTTTATTCCAAAGTTTATCATGAAAGTACTGAGAGTCTAAAAATGCCTAAAACGGCTACAACTGCTGAAAGGAAACAAATGGTGCAAGCACCCAACCTAGACAAGAAAGTAAGAGTGCAACGCACCCAACTAAAACTGAAATGGATAACTCCGGAATAACAACAAAAGATCTTTAACTCTGATCGTCCTCTGGATCGTACTCCGGATCAGCGCCCTCCGGCTCCAAGTCAACAGGCAAGTCCGCCTCGTACTCGTACTCTGGCTCCACACATGACGTACAACACCAAAAGAAGGAAACTATACGTCAGGCAAAGTCTACACAAACGGTCAGACTCTACTGCAAGTGTATCAACTATTAACAATGATTTACTGGTTGTTTTAGCATGCTGGGGTTATAACTGAGTAACGAAAAGTAGCGTAGCAGGAAAAGTAAACGTAGCAAGCAGTAGACGTAGCGTGTGCTACCGACTACGGGACTAACCTACAGGTGTCAAGACAAGATGGGACGTGACGGGATAGGACAGGACAAGACGGGACAGGACAAGTAAGACACGAAAGGGTTCACGCCTTACGGTTCGAGGGGGATCAGACCCTCTTGCCGTGCGCACGCTCAACCCAACCCCAAACCCAGGAACTCAGGACAAGATTTACAGGGATCATTTCCGCTAGGGAAACATCCGAAACGCCCGTAGGCTTTTTGTGTAACAGGGATCACTTTCGCGGAGGAAAGCATCCGAAATGCCCGAAGGCTTTTTGTGTAACAGGGATCACTTTCGCGGAGGAAAGCATCCGAAACGCCCGTAGGCTTTTTGGTAAAAGGGATCACTTCCGCGGAGGGAAGCATCCGAAACGCCCGTAGGCTTTTTGGTAACAGGGAACACTTCCGCGGAGGGAAGCATCCGAAACGCCCGTAGGCTTTTTGGTAACAGGGATCACTTCCACGGAGGGAAGCATCCGAAACGCCCGTAGGCTTTTTGTGTAACAGGACACGACATGACAAGTGTAGGGAGTTGTTATTCTAGGGTGTCCACACGCACGCACACACAAGATAGTCCTATGATGTCAGCAGTTTATTGTTGTCAGGCTCAGACTTCGTCGTCAAGTCTGAGCCATCACAGGTCGTCCCGGACGCTATCATTTCACGTCCGGTTCTCATCACACACAATCTAACAGTTCTACAAACTAGAACTAAGGCACGGTCAAAATGCAAGTGGGTACACTTGCCTGGAATGTCGAGTGCGTCGTCTGTCCGGGGCGTCTCGTCCAGTCGTCGCGTCCGCGGTAGTCCGTCTGAAAAGGGATCACGGCGACGGTGTCAAGTCGTGATTTTCGCCAAATCCTATTTAGGTTCATTTCTAAGTTAGGCGTGGCTACCCTAACTGTCACAAGTCAAAAGTGTCCGATCAGCCTATCCGACGATTCTATCCTATGTGCACAGCTCAAAAGTCCGATCGTCGATTCTATTGTTCACAACTTTTTAAAGGAGCAGAAAATAAATTTAGCGAGTTTAGTTGCCGTTTTTAGTTAAGTTTTCATTTTTGGCTACGGGTGGGTTTCGCTACAAGTTTGAGAAAACTAACCTCTTCCGGAGTCTGGGGTAGAGCGGACGTAGTGTCTGAACGGTAGAAGACCCGCGTCGCCTATGGCGTCTCGGCTACGGGTAGCGTAGCGGGACACGTCCAGGCAGCGGACGAAGCGTGTGAACAGCGGGTAAGGGTGAATCAGCGAGCAGCACGTCGGGTAGGCGTTCAACAGCTTCCGGAGAGCTGTAACGACAAACCGAGATGAGCGGTTCGTCGTACTCAACGTCTACGATGTCGGGAGTCGTAGGAGAGGCTCGAGACATCGATAATACTCCCAGGAGGTGTAGGAGGCTGTCGAGGGACTCCAACAGCGAGGGAAGACAACGAGATCTTGGCGGCACGTCGGTACGACGTCAAACACGCAAAACAGCGAGTAAACTCACTGTTTCAGAGGAGTTGCGGCCTTGGGTCGCTGCCAACAGCGAGAGGGGGCAGAGGGGGGTTCATGGCGACGGCCAGGGGCGGCGGCGGCGGCGGCAGCGGCCGCGGCCGCGGCAAGCGGCGGCGGTTGCTGCTGCGCGATTTCAGGCGATTGCGACGGCTTCCGGCGGTCTCCGACGGCGGCTCGGGTCCCAGTCGAGAGAGGGGAGGTCGGGGGAGAGGCGTGGTATGATCGGCGGCGGCCACAGCCTCCGCACGAAAGCTCTGGTCGAAGGGGAAAGTTCGTTGCTTGGAGGGGTTGGGTTTCTAGGGCCGGCGCAAGGGGAAGTTACGTGCGGCTGTGAAATTTTTAGGAAAACTAGGTTTTTCTTTATAGGGGTGGGGCCCACGTGACTAGGGGAAGGGTTACACGTGAGGGGGCTGCCAATTAGGGTTAATTAGGGTTTATTAGGGCTAAATTGTTAGGGGCAAACTTGTAATTAACTGGCTCTACTAGTGCACAAGGGTCAAACGGTGCCCAAAAATTATAAGAAAAAATACCGGGGCGACTGGGGCGATGAGAGAAAGAAGTCAGAGGAGACGGATCACAATTTCGATGACGAGAAACGAAATTAAAAATAAAAACGCCTCAAGTCAAAAGTGAGCTATGCGACGTCTCCTCGGATAAGGTCAAATCGTGGGCGAACCCCCCGTGAAATGACGTTGCAAGTCAACACGACAAATGTAGTACTCTCAGAGAGAGTCACAACGACATATCACACGATAGGGTTCGGTAACAAACAAAGTCTAAAATAAATACGTGCACGGTCAAGCGCACATGCACAAAGAAATTACGATCGAAAACCGACTGTTACATCCTCCCCAACTTAGAAATGATTCCGTCCTCGGAATCAACATCAAGCACTGCTCGGGAATAGATGCGGAAAGCGCTCTCTCATATGATCTTCACGCTCCCAGGTGGACTCTCCAGGTGATCCGTGACGCCACATCACTCTCACCAGGTCGACTACCTTATTCCTCAACTGCTTCTGCCGACGGTCCAAAATCTGCACAGGCTGTTGGTCATAAGTCAGGTCCGGGCGAACTGTAATTTCTGAGAAGTCAACCGTGTGCGATGGATCACTGACGTACCAATCTTTTGTGATCGTAATCTCTCGGTAACAAACAAAGTCTAAAATAAATACGTGCACTGTCAAGCGCACGTGCACAAAGAAATTACGATCGGAAACCGACCGTTACAGATATCTCAGGAGAGTATTGAAGAGGGTGAGGTTGTTGTCGCTTATGCTATGACTGGCACGGAAAATTCGAAAAAAACGGTGTCACAGGCTACTTCGCCCTTGGGCCTGGGAGCGCACAACGCATCTCTCAGTACTTGTGATAAGGCCTCTTCCCAGGAGGCTGCTGAAGTTTCCCCTAAGGGAGGTTTTCTTGATCAGAATGCAAATATTCTGGCAGCTGAGCTTCATTTTCCCCGGGCCTTGCCTTCCCTAGTCAATGAAGCGCCTGACCATGAATTGGACAAAATTCCTGATGGCATTGCTGTAGACAATCCAGATTGGGACCAAGAAATTGAAGAACAACTTTTACAAGCCGAGGCTAATAAAACTGTCAAGAAGAAGCTGGAATCTAATCCTTTGGCCCCCTCCAGGAAAAGCTCTAGGCTTCAGGAGTCCTGCCAAGGATGGAAATCATCCATTGATAAATGACTGTATTTTTCTGGAACGCCAGGGGGCTCAATAATTCTGTCAGAAGGAGGGATTTACGGGATAATTTAAGGGAAACGAACGCTACTGCCTTGATACTTGTAGAGACAAAGCTCAAGTCTCTTCCGGAAGGTGGTAGGAGGGTCATCCCGAGGGGGTAGATCTCTTTTAATAACTTTGAATTATCTGCTGGTGGTCGAATTCTAATGGGATTTGATCCCGATATTTGGCGTGTGGTCAGGTTGTCTTCCTCTGACCAACATATCTCTGTCTCTTGCAAAAATGTGGGTGGCTTGTCTTGTGTTATCACAGGTGTGTATGGACGCAATTCCATGGAGGGAAGGATTAATTTGTGGGAAAGCCTTGTTGTTGATTCGCACAACAATGTTCCATGGCTGGTGGGGTGGTGATTTTAACTGCGTTCTTTATTCAAAAGATAAGATTGGGGGACGAGCTCTCGATGCTATCATGGTTCGTGACTTCGAAGATTGTATTAGCAGTTGTAGGCTACATGAGCTAAAGTGTACTGGAAATAGACTAAGTTGGTGTAACAACCGACTTGGCCCCGACCAGATTACCGCACAGCTTGATCATGTCTTTGGAAATGCTGAATTGATCACCTTACTTCCAGAAGCTTACGTTCATTATTTGGAGGCTGGCACTAGTGACCATTCTCCTATGGCTGTTCATCTTCATAATCAGGTCCCTTCTAAGCCTAAGCCTTTCAAATCATTTAATTTCTGGTCCTCTTGCCCAGGTTACAAGGATGTTATTTGCGATAATTGGGGTACTGTTGTTGAAGGAACTCCTATGTTCCGTCTGGTTAAAAAGCTCAGTATGCTGAAGCCTGTCCTGCGGGGATGGGCTAGAGACTATAAAGCTGACAATGTGGTGGAGAAATGCAGGAAAAAGTTAGATGACCTCAGGAGTTGCCCCCTAATCCATGTAGACATTGGCCTACAAAAAAGAGAATCTCAACTGATTAGAGAGTTGACACAAGCATTGAAGATGGAAGAGGATATGTTTAAGCAGAAAAGTCGCCAGGAGTGGCTTACCCTCGGTGACAGAAATACCAAGTTCTTCTTTACTCATATGAAAGCCAGGTGCAGCCATAATAATTTGAGTCATCTGGTGGATGATAGATGTAAGCAAAACAATATGACTGGAGACCTTATTCAGGAAGCGCCTTTGTTTTATAAGAGGCTCTACAACCAGGACAATTACCCAAGCTCTTTCAAAAAATTGGTTCCAAAGCGTATCTTAACTGAGGAATCCTCCATATGGCTTAGCAGAAGGGTGTCTAGCGAGGAGATTAAGGATGCAGTTTTCCAAATTGGGGCGGACAAGGCGCCAGGGCCTGATGGCTATAATGGATTCTTTTTCCATTATAATTGGGATCTCCTAGGGGCAGATGTTATTACAGCTATTAAATCTTTCTTCAACTCTGGTTCGCTCCTAAGGCAAGTCAACCACACTTTCCTAACTCTGGTACCTAAAAATTCAAATGCAAGTGGGTTGGGAGACTATAGGCCGATCGCCTGCTGTAATGTCCTTTATAAATTTATCAGCAAGATTATTTGCAATAGACTGAAGGTGGTGGTTCATGACCTAATCTCCCCAAATCAATCGGCTTTTCTCAAAGGCAGACTTCTCTCGGATTGTACACTTATTGCTCACGAACAAATAAGGGATTTTAATATTCCTATGGGGGGAAGATCTTGTTTGAAGTTGGATCTAAGGAAGGCGTTTGATAGTGTGAATCGAGACTTTATCTTCTACTTTTTGAAGCAACTTCGGTTCCCGAAACCTTTATATTCTGGATTAGAGAATGCATCACTACTCCCACCTTCTCGGTAATGGTAAATGGTTCTCCTTATGGCTTCTTTGGTAGTAATAGAGGTCTTCGGCAAGGTGACCCACTCTCCCCCTATATTTTTGTTATTATCATGGAGACATTTTCGATACTTGTCGAGAAAGCTATCATTTCGCACACGATTCATCCTATGAAGAGGAGAGGCTCCATCTCTCATCTCCTTTTCGCTGATGACTTGCTGGTATTTTGCAGAGCCAATAAAACCTCATTCCTGGGCATTAAAAACTTACTAGAAGAGTTTTCTGATTATTCTGGACTCCAGGTGAATTGGGATAAGAGTTTCGATTTGTTTAGCAAGGGGGTGAAAAACAAGGAGTCCCTTGCGGCTTCGTTGGGGATCAAAATTGCTACAACTATAACAACATACCTGGGATTACCGCTTTCTCGAAAGTATCCAGTGGCTACTAATTACAAGAAGCTAGTTGACAAATGTAGGAAGAGGATGGGGGGTTGGTCCTCTTCGATGCTTTCTATTGCGGGGCGTATTGAGCTAGTAAGGTCCGTAATCTACGGAATGGTCTCCTTTTGGATGCAGGTGTTTCATCTCCCTGTAAGTGTCCTTAGAACTATCTCATCGACGTGTCGGAAATTTATCCTGGGCAACACAAAAGCCTGGGCCTGGGAAGATTTGTGCAAACCGAAAATGGAGGGGGGCGTGGGAATTTGGCTACTTGAGGACCTCAATGCGGCAGCAGGCCTACGGCTTACATGGCGATTTCTGACTAGCGATTCCCTATGGGCAACTCATTTACAGGGGCTTTATGGTGCAGCTTCAGGCCTATATGCGGTAAAGACAGCTTTGACAGCTTCCGGCACCTGGAAACGTCTCCTCCGGAGCCGTTCTGTTTCACAGCAGCTGATTAAGAGAAAGGTGCGGGACGGAAAGGCAACGCGATTCTGGGTTGATTACTAGCTTGATGGATGGCCTCTCAATCAGCATTTTACAATTCCACAGGGAGCCGAAAATATCATGGTAGCCGATTATTGGGGTAGCAACGGTTGGGTTAATGATCCAGTTCTGGACAGTGTTCGACATCTTCTGAGTAACATCAAATTGAGACCTGGGGTTGATGGTTGGAAATGGCTGCGGGGCGAGTCGTTCACTTTCAAACAAGTTTGGGATGGAGTGCGTAGAAGAAGTGATGCTTTCCCTCTTCACAAATTAGTCTGGTACCCCAATCATATCCCGAAAATGTCGCTTAACCTCCTCAGAGCCTTCAGACGTAAACTGCTAACCAGAGATAAGATTTGCAGATGGTCCCCTAGCGCCCCTGCAAACTATAGCCTATGTGATGATAATGCTGCGGAAAATATTGATCACTTGTTTTTTTATTGCACTTACTCGAGGTACATCTTTCGCAGATCTATGTTAAAATTAAATGTACCAGCTCACATTCATCATTCATTATCTAAGGTGGGAGAATATTTCCTTGAAAATTACGGGAAGAAGGATTGTTTGAGTTTATTATCTAAGACCTGCTTGGCTACAATGGTCTGGCACATCTGGCGTGAAAGAAATAGACGGATTTTTGAAAATGAGAGGAGATGCAAAACCGTGCTATTTGAGGAGATAGCTGCCGACATTAGAGTGGGATTGCATAGCCAAGACCCAACAACGGAGGAAGAGATTGAAGCTTATTCCAATTGGGAATTCAGGGACAATGGATGATACTTTAGTTTATATTTTTGATATGTATGATTTTCTGTAAATTTGCGTATGTATGGAGGTGTTTTTTGCTAGTGGGGAGTGACGGCGCTTGTGCCCTCTCCTCTCCCTAGCATAAACACACTCTATAGTGTTTTTGTTGTACATACTGTATTATCAATAAATTACCACGCTTACCTTCCAAAAAAAATATGTATATATAAACTGAAATTCGAAAGATATAGGTTAGAAACATTATAAGATGGTAATTAAAGATTTTTGATGAGAAATTTCGACATTCAAAGAATGCATTCAAGTTAACCGAAAGGTAGGAAATCTAAGTTCATGTTTTTTTTCAAAGAATTGAAACTGGGGGAGGAATTCGAAAAATATAATATTGAAAATTCTTTAGAAGGATCGGGAGGTTGAATGGAAACGATTCAACGATTGGCGATTGACGACGAACGGATCACATGATTCAAGGGCAATGAAAACAATCGAATGATCCAAACGTAAATATGACTAGGAGATGAACAATGAAAAGCCACGGTGGAAACCTACGGTCAATGGCACAGAAGGGTAATGATCCGAAAGATGCTAGAAGTCAGGGATTCTAATTATCGGGCCGTCTAAAGATCAGGAGAGCTCGGCACTAATATTTCCTAATGAGCTAGACCGTAATTAGGATCTAAGGGGAAGGTTCCTAAGAGAATCAAGATTATGATCTGCTGGGCCCGAAGTCGATGGACCCAAGCGAACGACTAAAAGAAGGACTCTAGAAATCTAATTTGGTCAGAGCCAGGAAGGGAGAGGCTACTAGGGTATCCTAAGACGAGGATGACGAAATCTTAACCAGGGCGTGACTATCAAACCTGAACGTCTATCTAAGTCTTCCTACTATGTAAGACTGAGAAAACCTAATTTAGACTTGTACATGGATATTAAATGAATGTGATACTCTTATGATTCCAAACTTTTGCAGGACCTGCATGGGCCACCACTAAAACCTGTCACGCCCCGCTTCCCAAAAATATGGAGGCGAAGCGTGACAAGGCCCGCTTAGGCCAGAGCTAAGAAGCTCGGACCCAAAAAGCGTCTGTAGGGGTGTACCATTTTAAAAATTATCAGGTTCTTGCATTAATAAAATTCGAAACAATAGGAAGTACAGAAAGGAAATGGCATTCATTAAATTGGAGATATAATATCCAGCGAGTACAAAGTCTAAGAAGAAGCCTAAGCATGGCAACAAACTATCTAAAAGCAAACTAAAAGCAGTAACCTCTACAAGTGACGACTAAAAAAGACCTCAAGGTCTGGTCCTTGTCAGGCACGTACTCTGGGTCGACGTCCTCGGCTCCTCGTACTCCAGTGAGTCTGCCTCGTCCACAAACTCTGGCTGAGCACCTGACGTACAGCACCCAAGAGAAAGGAACTGTACGTCAGGTAAAGTCTACAAGAAGGGTTAGACTTCACAGCAAGTGCACCGAACTTTAAACAACGGTTTCCTGGTTGATTAGCATGCTGAGGTTCTATTACACAACAGTTTACTGGTTGATTAGCATGTTGTGATTATAACAGAGTAACACAAAAGGAAGTAACGCAGCAGGAAAGTAAAACGTAGCAAGTAGTAGTCGTAGCGTGTGCTACCAACTACGGGACTATCCTAAAGGTGACAGGACAAGACGGAACAAGACACGACAAGACGGACAGGACACGACACGTGAGACACGAAGGGTTCACGCCTTACGGGTTGAGGGGGATCAGACCCTCTCCCCGTGCACACGCTCAACCCTACCCCAAACCCCAGAACTCAGGACAAGAAGTACAGAGATCACTTCTGCTAGGGAAGCACCTGAAACGCCCGCAGGCTTTTTGTATCATGGAGACCACTTCCGCTCGGGAAGCATCTGAAACGCCCGAAGGCTTTTTGTATCATGGAGATCACTCCCGCAAGGAGAGCACCTGAAACGCCCGAAGGCTTTTTGTATCACGGAGATCACTCCCGCAAGGAGAGCATCTGAAACGCCCGAAGGCTTTTTGTATCTCGGAGATCACTTCCGCTAGGGAAGCATCTGAAACGCCCGTAGGCTTTTTGTGTAACAGTAACATGACACGCCCAGTGTACGGGAGATGTTATTCTAGGGTGTCCACACGCACGCACACACAAGATAATCCTACGGTGTCAAAAGCTGTTGTTTGTCGGGTTTAGACTTCGTCGTCAAGTCTAAGTCGTCAGGGTGACCCGGACACTATCATTTCACGTCCGGCTCTATATACTCACAGTCTAATAGTTCTAACAATTTAAGATCAAGACGCGGTCAAAAATGCAAGTGGGTACACTTGCCTGCGGTGGCGAGCGTATCGTCCGTCCGGAGCGTCCCGTCCAAGCGTCACATCCTCGGTAGTCTGTCTGAAATAGGGTCACGGCGACGGTGTCAGGTCGCGTTTTTCAACAAATCCTATTAGGGTTTGTTTCTAGGTTAAACGTGGCTATCCTAATAGTCACATGTCAAAAATGTACGTTCGACCTATCCGACGATTCTATCCTATGTGCACAGTCAAAACAGTCCGATCGTTGATCTACGGTTCCACATCGTTTTAAAGGGGCAGAAAGTAAATTTAGTTATTTAAGTTGTCGATTTTAATTACGGTTTCAATGTCGTACGGTTTGGGTTGCTACGAGTAAGGGTCACCAACCTATTGCGATGGTCATGCGTAAATCTGGCGTCGGATCTGGGAACAGCTACGGATCATGTCGCGTGTAACGGTCGGTTTCCGATTGTACTATCTTTGTGCACGTGCTCTTGATCGTGCACGTGTTTATTTTTATGACTCTATTTGTTTTGGAACATTATTGTGTGATATGTCGTTGTGACCCTCTCTGAGAGTACTACAATTGTGGTGTTGATTTGCAACGTCATTTCACCGGTCGTTCTCCCACGAATTGACTTTTTCTGAAGAGACGTCGCGATTCTCGCTTTTGGCACGAGACGTTTTTATTTTTAACTTCGTTTCTCGTCATCAAAACTGTGATCCGTCTCCTCTGAATTCTTTCTCTTGTCGTCCCGGTCACCCCGGTATTTTTCTTGAAATTTTTGGGCTCCGTTTGAGCTATGTGCACTTTTAGACCCAACTTATTACAATTTTAACCCTAACAACTTAACCCTATTATTAACCCTAGACCTAACTAATTGGCAGCCCCCACATTTAACCCATCCTCCTACTCACGTGGGCCCCACTCCTATTTAAGAATCTAGGGTTATGCGTTACTTTTTCACAGCTTTGGATCTATTCTCCCGCAGCCGGCCCTAGCACAAACCCTCACCCACTCAAATCCCCATTTCCCCTTCGACCTGACCCACACCGGAGGTCCAAGCCGCCGCCGACCAATTCCGGCTACCTCCCCCGACCCCCCTCTCTCGCCTGCGACCCTGTGCGTCGCCGGTTGCCGCCGCTAAAGCCGCAGAGCCGCCGGAAAGCTCGCACAGCAGCAGCAGCAGCAGCCTGCAGCGGCCGTCGCCGCCGCTGTCGCCGCCGTCGCAGCCCCTAGCCGTCGCCGTGGATCCCCCTCTGCCCCCTCTCGTCGTTGACAGCGACCTCAGGCCGCAGATCCTTTGAAAACAGCGTGTTTGCTCGCTGTTTTGCGTGTTTGACGTCGTCCCGACGCGCCGCTATGATCTCGCCATTTCCTCTCACTGTTGGAGTCATCCAACAACCTCCTGCATCCCCTAGGGGCGTCTTCCGATGTCACGAGCATCACTTGCGACTCTCGACGTCGTAGGCATAGCATACGTCGAACCGTTCGTCTTGAGTTGTTGTTACGGTTTCCCGGAAGCCGTAGAATGCCTTCCCGACGCTCGTGCTCGCTGTCCAGCCCCTAGCCACTGTCCGCACTCTCTTTCTACTACCAGAGCGTGTCTGGCTACGCTACCCGTAGCCGAGACGTCGCTAGAAGACGTTCCGTAGCCGTGCCACTCAGATCGGTCGACGTTCAGACTCTACTTCCCGTTCGCACCAAACCCCGGAGATGTTAGTTTCCGAAACTCGTAGCGCAACCCAAACCGTAGCCAAAACTAAAAACCTAACTAAAAAAGGCAACTTAACTCATTAAATTTAATTTCTGCTCTCTTAAAACGATGTGGAACCATAGACCGACGATCGGACTTTTGACTGTGCACATTGGATAGAATCGTCGGATAGCCTGATCGGACAACTTGACTCGTGACTGTTAGGGTAGCCACGTTCAACCTAGAAATGAACTTAAATAGGAATTTCTAAAATCGCGACCTGACACCGTCGCCGTGACTGTTTCAGACGGACTACCGCGGACGCGACGACAGGACGAGACGCCCCGGACGGACGACAAACTCGCCACCGCAGGCAAGTGTACCCACTTGTGTTTTTGATCGTGTCTTGGTCTTAAATTGTTAGAACTGTTAGACTATGAGTGTAAAGATCCGGACGTGAAATGATAGCATCCGGGTCACCCTGACGACTTAGACTTGACGACGAAGTCTAAGTCCGACGGACGACAACTTGTGACACCTTAGGATTATCTTGTGTGTGCGTGCGTGTGGACACCCTAGAATAATTCTCACGTACACTGGTCGTGTCTTGTCCCTGTTACACAAAAATCCTTCGGGCGTTTCAGATGCTCTCCTTGCGGGAGTGATCTCCGTGATACAAAAAGCCTTCGAACGTTTCAGATGCTCTCCTTGCGGGAGTGATCTCAGTGATACAAAAAGCCTTCGGGCGTTTTAGATGCTCTCCTTACGGGAGTGATCTCTGTGATACAAAAAGCCTTCGGTCGTTTCAGATGCTCTCCTTGCGGGAGTGATCTCCGTGTTACAAAAAGCCTTCGGGAGTTTCAAATGCTCTCCTTGCGGAAGTGATCTCCGTGTTACAAAAAGCATGCGGGCGTTTCAGGTGCTTCCCTAGCAGAAGTGATCTCTGTACTTCTTGTCCTGAGTTCTGGGGTTTGGGGTAGGGTTGATCGTGCGCACGGGGAGAGGGTCTGATCCCCCTCAACCCATAAGGCATGAACCCTTTGTGTCGTGTCGTGTCCTACTTGTCTTGTCTGTCTTCGTCTTGTCCTGACGCCTTTAGGTTAGTCCCGTAGTCGGTAGCACACGCTACGACTACTGCCTGCTACGCTTTACTTTCCTGCTACGTTACTTCTCTTGTTACTTGTTGTAACCTCAGCATGCTAATCTACCAGTAAAACGATGTTTAATAGTTCAATACACTTGCAGTAGAGTCTGACTTTTTGTTTTAGACTTTACCTGACGTACAGTTCCTTTCTTTGGTGTTGTATGTCAGGTGTCGAGCCGGAGTACGACGACCAGACCGAGCTACCAGAGGACGTAGAGCCAGAGGACGTCGATCTTGAGTACGTGCCCGAGGACGACCAGAGTTAGAGATCCCCACTGCTGATCCGGAGGTACTTAAGTTGTTGGGTGTGTAGCACCTTTTTGTTTTCCTGTCTAGGTTGGGTGCTTGCATCGGTAGTTTCCTTTTCTGCGGTTGTAGCCCTTCGGGCAGTTTAGACTCTCAGTACTTTGGATATTTAATTTGGAATAAAATGATTGTCTTTCTTTTTCGTACTTTTATTGTTCTGTACTAACATGCAGGGACCTGTACCTTCGACTTGGAGTACCACACAGACGCTTATTGGGTCCGGGCTTCTCGCCCCGGCCTAAGCGGGCCTTAGTCACACTTCGCCTCCGTTGTTTTGGGAAGCGGGGCGTGACATCGCGGCTTCAGTTACTCGACTGCGGTAGCACGGATCTATCTGCGTCAACAGATTCGTCAAGAGCTAAAACTAATAAATCAGTAATTGAAACATTAATTATATAACTTCCCACCAAGGTGATATAACTCTCAATAGCTGTTACTTATAAGATGTAATATGACTGATCATGTTATAATACACACATACTGTTCATTTATATAATTATAACTTCCTTATACAATTAATATTAATAAGATAAAATAATCTAATACTCAGTGGAATGGTTATAATATGTATTCCCACAGATAATACAATGATCATAACACCTAACATATTATATTTACATAATATATAACTAACAGTTTATTTACATGCTAACTTACCCAGTCGATTATATGTATAAATTAGCTTACGAATTAACCTATGGACTCACACTTATAACACTCAAGTAAAATATGAATATAATAAACATGTTATCTGGCATATCATACCATGCATGCGTAGAGGCCTCATACTATGCCCGCTCTCCTCTTCGTTGGCTTGCAGGGGGTGGCACGATCGGACGCCAACTGACGACTGTTGGGGATGGACGGAGCTGTGGTAGCGTCGGTGCCCTGGGACGACGGTAAGTGACGGTGCGAGGGGTTGGTCGAGGAAGTCGGAGATGGGGCGTTGGGTCGTTGGCGAGTAGGAGTTGTCAGGGCTGCGGACGGTGGTTGGTGCTCAGGCGAGAGGGTTGCGTCGAGTCAGGGGAGGATAAGAGAGGGCCGGTGGTCGGAGCTTTAATCCGAAGAAAGATTCTGTCTGTGCTTTAGATGGGGAGAGTGCATTGAGGGGGAAGGAGGAAAGGTGCTATTATTTCTTACTAGTTACAGGGAGATGTATGGGTTAGGCATGGCACATCTCGTGAAGGTGGAAGGGCACAAGATGATATTTAAGAAGCAGAATTTTGGTGCCCATGCTGTTACTTGGCTTGAGAAGTTCGATGTCCGCCTGTTCTCACATCAAATCCCCAGTGCGTGTAACAGGAGGTCGGATGGACGGCGAGGGGGAGAACAAGGGAGGTGGCGTGGCGCCTATGGCGGTGAGACAGCAGGCGCGCGGGGCTGCAGTGCTGTCAATCGGACGACAGCGAAAGGAGGCCAAACGGCGGTCAGAAGCTTCGGCGAGTG
Source organism: Scilla litardierei (assembly GCA_030789695.1). Lineage (NCBI taxonomy): Eukaryota > Viridiplantae > Streptophyta > Magnoliopsida > Asparagales > Asparagaceae > Scilla > Scilla litardierei. Next base: position 105,235,112 of record CM061136.1, read on the forward strand.
GGGAGATTCCGGCATCGTGTTGAGATGAGAAGAAAACCAGCGTGATGCGAGGTCGCCGGAGGGCGGCTCCGATGGCAGAGGCCCAGATGGCCGCGGGGACGGACGACGTCGGCTTCGGTTGTCGGCGGAAGCGAGAGAAGGCGAGGGTGAGAGATGAGACTATGGTTTTTTTTCCTCAAAATTTTGTGTGTGTGGCGGCTGAGCTTGTTCCCCGTGAGAAAATACCTAGGGCTAGGTTAGACCTTATAATAAAGGGGTAAGAGAGAGAAAGGTATTTGGGTAGTGGTCACGTGGGAAAGATAATGGGAGTGGGGTTCTGTTAGTATGAGGTTGCTATTATTAGATTAGATTAACAGTTTTTTTCCTTTTCATTTGAGTTTCTTTGCAAAACATTTGACTTCCTTTAAAAAAAGACAAGCCTGCTATAGTAAATCATTAGTAGGAAGTTTAGTCAAAAATTTAAAAGAGAGTAAATTAAGGAATTAATTATTTAAGTTTGTTTTTTTAACAATGACTCGTACAGATTCTTTCCCATTTCAAAAATTTAGTTATTAATAATGAGTTATTAACAGATTGGTCTAAAGACATCCGAAAAGTAAAAAGGAGATACTGGGTCGATCGTGCCTCCGAGAGGGTCGTGAATACGGGGTCCGGTCACGTGCTGGGCCTACCAAAAACAATAATAAAAATAAAGTACGAAAATACACATTCTGAGCAAAATACGTACGAAATACGCGCGGTCGGAAAGCGACCGTTACATTCTACCCACCTTAGAAATGATTCCGCCCTCGGAATCACTTATAATGATAATAATAATAATAATAATAATAATAATAATATCTATATTCACTTATGGCTAGAACTCTCATATTCCACATAATGATCGCTAACCCTGTAACTCCAAACATCGATCCTCAAATAATCCATCCGAACTCGTCTTTCCACTTGATAGCGCTACAACTAGAATCCCATCCTTGCACTTAATTATAAATTCACATTATCATCTACAAATCAACAATCATCATGGTTCTAATAAATTCTCCATCATATTGGCTCATAAATCTACCCACCATAAATAATGAACCTTCAACTACATCTATCCTTACCCCTATCATCTAATCTCCTAATCCTATTAAATCCATCTTCATAACATTTCGTTCGTCTCAATGCGTCGTGTTATCTCCAATGTCTTCTCACCCCAACTTAACAATCAAGTCTTGTTGCTTTAAATGCTCTACTCATTCTCACGATCGCCTTAACTCATACTATCACATCTTAGCTACTCCTATATATATCACTCGTCAAAGTTTCAGGTCTGATAAGTTCTCATTTCCCTGTATTATAATTTCATCCAACCAGAATTCTCCACTGAGTTCGTCATACATTGGTATTATAAATAAGTCTTGGATACCTCGTTTTTTTTCATCCGAAAGAAATCTAATTTAATGTCTTTGTGTTCAAAATCAACCAATCACCGCTACAACATATCTCATCTCACTCTATGCCTACCCGCAAACATAATCCTATAGTAATGTTAGCTAGTCCTAACAATATAACAACATATAAAAAATTAACACTTCGAAGAGGGAAGAAAAGAAAAGAAATTTTAAGGCCAAAGGCATATTTTTTTTAAAAAATATATATATATATATATAACATGTGGGAAAAAAAACGTGTGGAGTTGTGGTAATAGATGAGGGAAGATAGGTGGGTTGTGATCTTGTGTGCTAGTTTCAAAAACTTTAAAAATTTGGTTTAAAAGAAAACAAAAGTTTAGATACAATCATCTGCAGCCAAAGATAATCTATACTATAATACGAAAGACTAAGTCTAAGTAATTGTCTGCTATGACGCTATCCACACCTATATGAATACCACCATTCAGACAACTTCGTACCTATATCACGGATAACACTGAGTATACCACATGATACAAGGGACAAACATTAAAATCCTAAAGGTAACACACTCATACAGGTCCACACACTCTACCTATATACATGCACCACGCCGACATCACAAACCAAGGGCCCACTACTAAACTAGAGACGTCACAAGCAACTACAAGACTAATGTCTAAACAATAGAAAGGAAACCGAAACCAAAAGTGAACGAAACAAGATCGAAAAGAACAAGGTCGGATAAGGCGAGGATGAGAAGAAAGCCGGTTGGATGGAACAAAAATATTGTTCAAAATATTGAAATAGATGAAAAAAAAAATTATGTGTAAAGTATGGTATCATATACTTCTATACTTATAAAAATATGTAGAAAAAGTGAGCAGACGGTGAAATTTTTAAATACGGAAAAGTGTTAGACTAAGAAAATAATGAGTAGGGTGAGGTAGTGATTGTTTTACATATGTAAATAGATTTATAGCAGATTTTTGAAATACGGATATGATAATTAGAAAACAGATATATTAAAAATTGAAGTCTCTTTTTTATAGCTCCAAAAATATCCTAAAAGTATTGTACGATAAGTGGTTAAAATAAATTTAATAGTATAGAAAGAAAGGGATAATATATTAAGTTATCAAAATGGAAATAAAGTTATATATATATATATATATATATATATATATATATATATATATATATATATATATATATATATATATATATATATATATATATATATATATATATGGGTAAAGGGATCCTAGGGTGCCTCCTTAGATTCAATCTAAGGAGGCGCCCCCATTTCCCCCCATCTCACACATTTTTTTTGGAATTTTTTTTCATGGGTTTATTGTTCAACTCATGGATGATCAACATACCAAATTTCAAGGGATTCCAATACTTTTTGAGCCCACATCTACCCCTTGCAACTTCGTGGGGTTTTAAGCACGTTTTTAGACCGTTGAAATTGTAAGGGGTAGATGGTGGCTCAAAAAGTTGTGGAATCCCTTGAAATTTGGTATGTTGATCATCCATGATGTGAACAACCACCCCATGAAAAAAAATTCACAAAACAATTGTAGGTGATGGGGGAAATGGGGGTGCCTCCTTAGATTTTCATCTAAGGAGGCACCTTAGATCCCCTTTTTCCTATATATATATATATATATATATATATATATATATATATATATATATATATATATATATATATATATATATATATATATATAAACGAGGCGATTGACCCAGGCGGTGCTTCTTCATCGAAGCTTGTTGATGGAATTCGGCCAGCGGCTAACGTCAACAATTCTCAGGGGTTTGTGAAGGATTTAGTTCAGGTGAATCTCAGGCCACCAAATAATTCCCAGGAGCGGAATGCCACGGGGGAAAGATTGCAATTGGGCGGAGGCTGGGAGGTGGTAGATCGCCGGAAGCATAACGGAGGTAGATTGGGAGGCGTCGGGAAGTTCAATGGAGATTTTGGAAAGAACAAATTCGGGCAGGGATCCACTGCGAATCGAGGAGTTAAAATACTACCGAGGGGCAATTCTTTGGGCAATAACAATATGAAGCCACCATTCCCTCATGATGCCCACATGGTGTTTGATAGAAAGCTTCCAAGAAAATCTGTAGATTTCAAGATTTCTACTACTGGCCTGAAGCAATCTTGGTCTGAAGTTTGCTCAAATATTAGAAGGTATGATAGTGATGTTGGTATGGCATTTGTGCCTCCTCATGCCCAAGAGGATGGCACGTTAATGGCGATGGTCCCGAAAAGCGCCCTAGCACGTGGTGCAGAGTAGTGGACGTCGACTCTTGTTGGATACGTACTGGGGGAGGCCCCTTTCTACGGCCAAATTCGTTCATGGGTGGAGAGACTTTGGAACCTCAAGAAGGGTATGAAAATCTATAGTAGGGACAGTGGTTTTTTCTGCTTCAAATTTGAAGACGAAGGTGAATGCGAGAGGATCCTTCATGGGGGCACATGGATGTTTGACGGCAGACTTGTGGTGCTACAGCGCTGGTGTGCTGGACTCAAACTTGAGCGGGATATCCTCTCTTCTATTCCAGTCTGGGTCTAATTGCATGGCGTCCCCTTAGAGATGTGGACACTTGAAATTCTCAATTACATTGCTTCTTTAGTAGGTAACCCGATTTGCTTGGACAAGCTTACGGCTAAGAAAGAGCGTCTTTCCTACGCCCGTTGCCTTGTTGAAATTCATGCTAAACAAGCCATTCCAAAGACTGTGTTGGTGGGTACGGAGGATGGGCCTTCTATAAGCATTGATGTGAAGATCGAGGGAGAGCCCCCGAGATGTACGAAGTGCATTTGCTTTGGCCACTTGTTTAACCAATGTCCAGATGCTGTGGAGCCCCCTTCATTCCAAGTAAAAGCTTCTGAAACTAACCTGTTGATGTCTGGAGGGAATACGGAGAATGTGGAAATAGAGCATGCCACGGGAGTGGATGACAAAGAAATTGGAGGGGAGCGGTGCGAAATGCCAGGAGTTGATACCAAGCATGGCTGTGGGGTTTCTTTGCCTACACAGACTGTAGGATCGGGGACTGCTATGGCGGCCAGCATCTCAGGTACTACTCTGTGCACTACTGTGAATACTAGTGGGAGCGTGGTTGAGCCTAGTAAAGGCAACCTGATATTTTCACGCCCCGCTTCCCAAAAACACGGAGGCAAAGCGTGACGAAGGCCCGCTTAGGCCGGGGCTAAGAGCCCGGACCCAATAAGCGTCTGTAGTATTCCATAGCGAAAGTACAGGTCCCTGCAAGTTAGTACGAAATAACAAAAGTACTGAAAAGAGCATTTCATTTTATTCCAAAGTTTATCATGAAAGTACTGAGAGTCTAAAAATGCCGAAAACGGCTACAACTGCTGAAAGGAAACTAATGGTGCAAGCACCCAACCTAGACGAGAAAGTAAGAGTGCAACGCACCCAACTAAAAATGAAATGGATAACTCCGGAACAACAACAAAAGATCTTTAACTCTGATCGTCCTCTGGATCGTACTCCGGATCAGCGCCCTCCGGCTCCAAGTCAACTGGCAAGTCCGCCTCGTACTCGTACTCTGGCTCCACACCTGACGTACATCACCAAAAGAAGGAAACTGTACGTCAGGCAAAGTCTACACAAACGGTCAGACTCTACTGCAAGTGTATCAACTATTAACAATGATTTACTGGTTGTTTTAGCATGCTAGGGTTATAACTGAGTAACGAAAAGTAGCGTAGCAGGAAAAGTAAACGTAGCAAGCAGTAGACGTAGCGTGTGCTACCGACTACGGGACTAACCTATAGGTGTCAAGACAAGACGGGACGTGACGGTACAGGACAGAACAAGACGGGACAGGACAAGTAAGACACGAAAGGGTTCACGCCTTACGGTTCGAGGGGGATCAGACCCTCTTGCCGTGCGCACGCTCAACCCAACCCCAAACCCAGGAACTCAGGACAAGATTTACAGGGATCATTTCCGCTAGGGAAACATCCGAAACGCCCGTAGGCTTTTTGTGTAACAGGGATCACTTTCGCGGAGGAAAGCATCCGAAACGCCCGAAGGCTTTTTGTGTAACAGGGATCACTTTCACGGAGGAAAGCATCCAAAACACCCATAGGCTTTTTGGTAACAGGGATCACTTCCGTGGAGGGAAGCATCCGAAACGCCTGTAGGTTTTTTGGTAACAGGGATCACTTCCGCGGAGGGAAGCATCCGAAACGCCCGTAGGCTTTTTGGTAACAGGGATCACTTCCGCGGAGGGCATCCGAAACGCCCGTAGGCTTTTTGTGTAACAGGACACGACATGACAAATGTAGGGAGTTGTTATTCTAGGGTGTCCACACGCACGCACACACAAGATAGTCCTATGATGTCAGCAGTTTATTGTTGTCAGGCTCAGACTTCGTCGTCAAGTCTGAGCCGTCACGGGTCGTCCCGGACGCTATCATTTCACGTCCGGTTCTCATCACACACAATCTAACAGTTCTACAAACTAGAACTAAGGCACGGTCAAAACGCAAGTGGGTACACTTGCCTGGAATGGCGAGTGCGTCGTCTGTCCGGGGCGTCTCGTCCAGTCGTCGCGTCCGCGGTAGTCCATCTGAAAAGGGATCACGGCGACGGTGTCAAGTCGCGATTTTCGCCAAATCCTATTTAGGTTCATTTCTAAGTTAGGCGTGGCTACCCTAACTGTCACAAGTCAAAAGTGTCCGATCAGCCTATCCGACGATTCTATCCTATGTGCACAGCTCAAAAGTCCGATCGTCGATTCTATTGTTCACAACTTTTTAAAGGAACAGAAAATAAATTTAGCGAGTTTAGTTGCTGTTTTTAGTTAAGTTTTCAGTTTTGGCTACGGGTGGGTTTCGCTACAAGTTTGAGAAAACTAACCTCTTCCGGAGTCTGGGGTAGAGCGGACGTAGTGTCTGAACGGTAGAAGACACGCGTCGCCTACGGTGTCTCGGCTACGGGTAGCATAGCGGGACACGTCCGGGCAGCGGACAAAGCGCATGAACAGCGGGTAAGGGTGAATCAGCGAGCAGCGCGTCGGGTAGGCGTTCTACGGCTTCCGGAGAGCTGTAACGACAAACCGAGATGAGCGGTTCGTCGTACTCAACGTCTATGATGTCGGGAGTCGTAGGAGAGGCTCGAGACGTCGATAATACAAACAGGAGGTGTAGGAGGCTATCGAGGGACTCCAACAGCGAGGGAAGACGACGAGATCTTGGCGGCGCGTCGGTACGGCGTCAAACACGCAAAACAGCGAGTAAACTCACTGTTTCAGAGGAGTTGCGGCCTTGGGTCGCTGCCAACAGCGAGAGGGGGTAGAGGGGGGTTCACGGCGATGGCCAGGGGCTGCGGCGGCCGCGACAGCGGTGGCGGCGGCCGCGGTAAGCTGCTGCGGCTGCTGCTGCGCGATTTCAGGCGATTGCGGCGGCTTCCGGCGGTCTCCGGCGGCGGCTCGGGTCCCAGTCGAGAGAGGGGAGGTCGGGGGAGAGGCGTGGGATGATCGGCGGCGGCCACAGCCTCCGCACGAAAGCTCAGGTCGAAGGGGAAAGTTCGTTGCTTGGAGGGGTTGGGTTTCTAGGGCTGGCGCAAGGGGAAGTTGCGTGCGGCTGTGAAATTTTTAGGAAAACTAGGGTTTTCTTTATAGGGGTGGGGCCCACGTGACTAGGGGAAGGGTTACACGTGATGGGGCTGCCAATTAGGGTTAATTAGGGTTTATTAGGGCTAAATTGTTAGGGGCAAACTTGTAATTAACTGGCTCTAGTAGTGCACAAGGGTCAAACGGTGCCCAAAAATTATTAAAAAAAATACCGGGGCGACCGGGGCGACGAGAGAAAGAAGTCAGAGGAGACGGATCACAATTTCGATGAAGAGAAACGAAATTAAAAATAAAAACGCCTCAAGTCAAAAGTGAGATACGCGACGTCTCCTCGGATAAGGTCAAATCGTGGGCGAACGGCCCGTGAAATGACGTTGCAAGTCAACACGACAAATGTAGTACTCTCAGAGAGAGTCACAACGACATATCACATGATATGGTTCGGTAACAAACAAAGTCTAAAATAAATACGTGCACGGTCAAGCACACGTGCATAAAGAAATTACGATCGGAAACCGACCGTTCCATCCTTCCCAACTTAGAAATGATTCCGTCCTCGGAATCAACATCAAGCACTGCTCGGGAATAGATGCGGAAAGCGCTCTCTCATATCATCTTCGCACTCCTAGGTGGACTCTCCAGGTGATCCGTGACGCCACATCACTCTCACCAGGTCGACTACCTTATTCCTCAACTGCTTCTGCCGACGGTCCAAAATCTGCACAGGCTGTTGGTCATAAGTCAGGTCCGGGCGAACTGTAATCTCTGAGAAGTCAACCGTGTGCGATGGATCACTGACGTACCGACGTAGCTGAGATACGTGGAAATCGTCGTGAACTCCCTCTAAAGAGGGTGGTAGAGCAAGGCGGTAGGCCACTGCTCCCACACGCTCTAGCACATCAAAAGGCCCAATATATCTCAGACTCAGCTTTCCCTTCTTCCCGAAACGAATAACTCCGCGGTTCGGAGAAATCTTCAGGAAGACGTGGTCTCCAGGCTGAAACTCCAAGGGTCTCCTCCTGGCATCCGCCCAATGCTTAAATCGGTCCTGTGCAACTCTAAGCTTCTCCCTGATGTCTCTCACGACATCCACAGCTTCCACTATCATCTCTGGACCTAACAGCTCCCGATCTCCGATGTCATCCCAGCTCAGTGGCGAACGACATTTCCTTCCATATAGAGCAGCAAATGGCGCCATGCCAATGCTCGCCTGGTAGCTGTTGTTATATGAAAACTTCACCAAGTGAAGATGGTCCTCTCATGATCCCTTCAAATCGAGCATACAAGCTCGCAGCATATCCTCCAGGATCTGAATAGTCCTCTCGGACTGGCCATCGGTCTGTGGGTGGTACGTCGTGCTGAAGCTCAGACTCGTACCCAAGTTCTCCTGCAGACTTCTCCAGAACTGAGATGTGAACCTCGTATCTCTGTCAGACACGATGCTCACGGGGACTCCATGTAAACGTACAATCTCCTGCACGTACACGGTCCACATCACAACTAACTCAAGAGAAAAATTTTAAAAAAGAGGTAAGAAAAGAAATTTTACCTCCAGATATTTCCTCGCTAAGGTTTCCGTAGACTGGCCCACTCGGAATGGGATAAAGTGTGCAGACTTGGTCAATCGATCCACGATTACCCAAACTGCGTCATTCTGCCTCGGGGTCCGAGGTAAACCAGTCACGAAGTCCATCGTAATATGTTGCCACTTCCACTCCGGAATAGGAAGCGGTTGCAACAACCCAGCAGTACGATGGTGCTCAGCCTTCACCTGTTGGCATATTAGGCACTTGGCAACGCTCCGTGCCACGCTCCTCTTCATGCCGATCCACCAGTAATTCAGACGGAGGTCCTTATACATCTTGGTGCCTCTAGGATGTATAGAATAAGGTGAGCTATGAGCCTCGCTCAACAGCTCCTCACGGACGTCACCTGCAGGTACACAGAGCCTACTGCCGTACCGTAGTGAACCATCCTCATGAATCACGAACTCCGTCCGAAGTCCAGCTTCAACCTGCCTTCTGATCCTCTGAAGCTTCGGATCTCCTGCCTGTGCTATCTTGATCCGATCCACGATCGTGGACTGAATCTGCAAATTCATGAAGGAATGAACCACACCAGGTAGGACAACCTCCAAATCCATCTCTCTCAGCTCCTGCTGAATCCGCCAGTCGGCAGTATGCATCATCACAGTAGGAAGTCTACTCAAGGCATCAGGCACTACGTTCACCTTCCCTGGATGATACTGCAAATCTATCTCGTAGTCAGCCATAAGCTCCAACCATCGTCTCTGACGCATGTTGAGCTCCTTCTGCGTGAAGATGTACTTCAAGCTCTTGTGATCAGTGAAAATCTTCACACTCTCACCTAGCAAGAAGTGTCTCCAAATCTTCAGTGCAAAGATCACTGCTGCCAACTCCAGATCGTGCGTCGGGTAATTCTTCTCATGAGTCCTCAACTGACGAGAAGCATACGCGACCACGTGGCCATGCTGATGCAAGACGCATCCTAGGCCCTTCCCTGATGCATCACAATAGACTTCGAAGCCTCCGCTTCGATCCGGCACTGCCAACACCGGTGCTGTGGTCAATCTCGCCTTCAAGATACTGAAGGCCCCCTCACAAGCATCTGACCAGAGAAACTCCACATCCTTCCTTGTCAGCTTCTGTTGGATATGGAAGACGTTTGTACACCCTTGTGGGGGATGTACGAAGGAATACGTACCTCGAACATCACGTACACGAAGTCGTGTACAAAGGGAATCTGTTCCCTTGCGGAGAGGATCTCTGGATGAGTGGGAAAGTCGCATTATATATGCATAAGTGCATGCGACATATGGCTAATAAAGGGGGAATATCTTAAGCTTATGTTGTACCATGCATATGGTACAACTTAAGCTTATAATGTGCCATGTATCATGGTACACCTTAAATTAAGTTGTTCCAAAGGAACAACTTACCCTAAAATAACTACCTTGGGGGCTATAAATAAGACCCAAGGGTAAGCCATTTCTTACACCTTTTGCATGAAATTCATGCATGCATCTTCTTCCTAGCGAAGCTCTGCAAAAATCCTTTCTCTTCCTCTATCCAAGTTCTTAATCTAAAATAGAGATTTAGATTGTGGATTAATAGCCTTACTCCGTTCGTGAGAAGACTCGATCCGTCGTGGCGAACCCGAAGGCAAAGTTTCGAGACTACCGTTCCGCATACGCTAGCGTAAGTCTCAACTTTAATTATCGATCCTAACTCTGTTTTGGCAGGATCCTACATTGGTATCAGAGCCATATGGGTTCGCCCCGGTCAAACCGCCACCCCGTCGAAACTATGAACGAGTCGTTGTCTTTTTCACGAATGGGTCTCCTACTATTACGGATATAGTAGGAACGCTTCGTGACAGAGAGAACGCAGCGGTTGTTCTTTTCACGTTAGGGTCTCCTATCATTACGGATATGGTAGGAACTCTCCGTGACGGGAAGAACCGACCGTTCACATAGTAAGTTATTTTTCATTTTTGGCACACGGCCATTAGGAAATAACTAATTTCTCGACGAACGGGTGCTTCATCGACGAACGGGTGCTTCATCGAGGAAGATGATGGTAGTTATTTCCATCGGGTAAGAGGAAATTTGGTGCATGTGCACCATGTCCAAATGGGCTATGAATGCCATGCATCCCCCCTCCCCAAGCGGAGGGGGTTGGCTACGACCAATAACCACCGGCGACCACCCTATCAAGGGGGAGGAGTAAGTGCGGCAACCCCATTCAAAGGGGGGTGGCCGGCCATGGCCAAAGGAGCCATGGCCGGCCAACGCCGAATGGCCTTGGCCATGGCCGGCCATGGCCAAGCCATGGCCAGGCCGGCAGTGGCCGGCCTTGGCCAAGGCCTGCCGGCCAGCCCGGCCCTGGCAGAGGCCAGGGCCGGCGCCCTAGCGACTGCCAGGGCCAGGCCGGCCCTAGCAGTGGCCAGGTCCGGCCTGCCGGCCCTGGCAGAGGCCAGGGCCGGCGCCCTGGCCTCAGGCCAGGGCCTGGCCGAGGCCAGGGCAGGAGCCCTGGCCCCGGCCAGCGGCCAGGCCGCCCTGGCAGAGGCCAGGGTAGCGCCCTGGCCACAGGCCAGGGGCCTGGCCGCCCTGGCAGAGGCCAGGGCAGCGCCCTGGCCTCAGGCCAGGGCCTGGCCGAGGCCAGGGCAGGAGCCCTGGCCCCGGCCAGTGGCCTGGCCGGCCGGCCCTGGCAGAGGCCAGGGCCTGGCCGGCCCTGTCCGAGGGGGCCAGGGCCCCTGGCCGGCCAGGGCCCCTGGCCGGCCAGGGCAGAGGCCCTGGCCGGCCCTTGGCCAAGCCCCGGCCAGGGCAGAGGCCCTGGCCGGGAAGAAGTTGCAGTCTGAAATTGGTCGACCAATTTGGTGTTTTTGGTCGACCAATCTGGCAGAAGGTCTGGGTCGACTGTAAACTTGCCAACTGACCCATACGGGGTGACAAAAGGCATTGGTCAAACTCGAATGTGTCGATTAGTCCATACGGGGCTAACCACAGTGCCGAATAGTTCATACGGGACTAACGTTTTAATGAAGTTTTTCATTAGGCTCTACTCCTTGAAGATTAGCCATAGTGCTCTACTTCATGCGAGATTAGCCATGTCATTGTGCTCTACTCTACAGAGATTAGCCAATGTACTTGTGACGTTGTGCTCTACTCTACGGAGATTAGCCAACGTGCTTTCAAATTTTGACAAAGATGTTTTTCAAATAGGTTATGTCCCGTCCTTAAATCGGGATAGCGCAATTTAGAATTCCAAGTCCTACCACGATCCGGCCATGGTTATCTAACCCATGGGTGTGTAGAACAGGTCTCGTGGCTTGGCAATTGTTGCGTTAAAATTCTTTGCGCTAATTCTCACCTATTCTATTTTGAAAGATAAGTTTTTCAAAGTAATTTTCCGCTGCTAATACCATACGGGTATTATTTCTGATTCCTTTTACTTAAGATAAGTAAGATGGATACTTTGAAAGTTACTTCTAGATGGTAGTTGGGAACGTAGTGAACTTCTCGATTCTAGAGTAACATTTCAACGCATCCAAGGAACTTATCAAGTGTTTAAAGAATCGAAACTTTATGCATAGAATTTTGATCGTGTTTTTCATTCTCTTTGCAGTTTTATGAATCAAATATGTCTACCGCTTCTAAGAACATTGTCGCAGAGCTTAACAAAGGTGAAAAGCTCAACGGCGACAATTATAAACTTTGGTCAATAAAGATCCAATATGTTTTGGAGGAGCAAGATGTGCTCGAAACACTCCAAAACATAATGGTAGAACCTGAGTTGGGCAATACGGCCCAACACAAGAGGGACCGGGAAGCTTATGATACTTGGACTCGAAAGAACAAAATAGCACGTATTACGTTAGTGTCCGCGATGGACAATGACATAATGCGTCTATTTCGGGAATTCGATCTAGCCAAAGACATATGGTCTGAGCTAGAAGTAAAGTTTGGTGGAACTTCGGTTACCAAACTCCGCTCCTTGAATATTCAATTTGATTCGTACAAGATGCGGCGAGATCATTCTATGAAGAAGCATCTCCGCCACATGGCGAATCTTATATCTGAATTAAAGGATGCAGGTGTTACGCTGTCTGACGAACAGCAGATCCAAGCAGTCATTCGTTCACTCCCAGATAGCTGGGATAACATGAAAATGCATCTCACTCATAATGAGTGCATTAAAACTTTAAGCGATGTATCGAAACACCTCGAACTCGAGGAAGAGCGGATTCAAGCCGCAAAACCAAGTGCAGAAGTGCACGTGGCCGCTAGTTCCTCACATGGGGGAAATAAGCGGAAGAATAAACGCTTAAGGTTTGTGAACGAACGAAAGCAAGAACCGGAAACCTCAAAGAAGACTAAGAACAAAAAGTGGCAAAAGAATGTGCACTCAAAGAAGAAAAACTTGAAGAAGATCAAGTGCTTTAAGTGCAACAAGTACGGTCACTTCTCCCGTACATGTACGGATGGAAGTGATAAGGTAACTTGTAGGGCTAGTTACATATGTGTTTCTAGTTCCATGTTTCTTGCTGAATCTAACTATTTTTGGTTGATTGATTCAGGGGCCACAGACCACGTTGCGAAGGACAGAAGGTTCTTCGTAGAGTATCGATGGATAACTCAAGGAACAAAGTGGATATACGTCGGCAACAACACTCGTGTTGAAGTCAAAGGCGTCGGAACATGCAAGCTAGTTCTCGACAACGGTCGGACATTATTATTGCACGACGTCCTCTTTGCTCCAGATATTAGAAGGAATATCGTTTCCGTGGTCATGTTAATGTCTTTAGATTATGAGTGGAGGTTCTATAAACAATATGTTGACCTTGTTTGTAATAATTCTTTGATTGGTTCTGGTAATGTTTGTAATGGATTAATTGTTTTAAATACAATGTATGATGATTCTTCTTCCATTAATGAAAGTTTTCATTTAACAAATGCTTCTAACTCTGAATCTGAGATCATTTGTTGGCATGCAAGACTTGGTCATATTGGACCAACTAGAATGGATAGACTTGCCAAAAGTGGCTTGCTATCTAATGTTTCAAAAGTTGAAATGTCAACTTGCGAACATTGTCTTGTAGGGAACACTTGTCGCAAGCCGTTTGGAACTGGCACAAGGGCCGAAGTTCCATTACAGCTTATCCATTCGGACATTTGCGGTCCAATGAATGTTAAGACAAGACGCGGGAAGTCCTATTTCATCACTTTCATTGATGATTTCACCCGTTTCGGTCATATTTATTTGATTTCCCACAAACATGAAGCTTTAACTTGCTTCAAAAACTATATGAGTTTAGTGGAAAATCAACTAGATCGCAAGATAAAGGTCTTGTGAACCGATCGGGGTGGGGAATATCAATCAACGAGTTTTAAGGAACTCTGTGATGAAAAAGGCATAGTTCATCAAATAACTATGCCTTATACTCCACAACAAAACGGTGTTGCGGAAAGAAGAAATAGGACATTGATGGAAATGGTCCGTTCAATGATGTCTCAGGCAAATTTGCCTATCACCTTTTGGGGTGACGCATTATTGACGGCAGCATTCATCTTAAACCGTGTACCCTCGAAGTCGGTAAGTTCTACTCCTTATGAGTTGTGGAACAATAGAACTCCAGACTTAAGCATTCTAAAACCTTGGGGTTGTGCATCTTACGCACATTTATCCTCTCATAAATATGGCAAACTTGGGCCACGCGGGAGGAAGTGTATCTTCATCCGATACGCTGAAAACTCCAAAGGATATGTTTTCGTCGGTCAAGAGGACAATGGGGGTCTAATAGAATTCGAATCGAGGGATGTTGTCTTCTTGGAAAAAGAGTTTCCAAGACAGGGTGAGATAAGTCAAGACTTATCCTTGTTTGAGACTTGGGATCAAGAAGGATCAGAACGTTCGAGTGGGAGAATTCTTGGTGAAGAAGAAAATACGTTTCAAACTTCACCAATGGATGATACGAACGATACCAATCCTATTCCGAGTGGGAGTGATGTTATTCCAAGTGGGAGTAATGTCATTCCAAGTGGGAGTGATCAAACTCAAACAAGACGTAGTAATCGAACGAGGCTAACACCTCTGAGATTTGAGGATGAATTTCCTCAAACATTCATGATATTACTACAAGATGATGACGAACCTGCAAATTTCAAACAGGCCGTCACATGCCCTGCTAAAGATAAATGGATAGCGGCAATGGAAGAAGAACTTCAATCCATGAAAACAAACCAAGTCTGGGACTTGGTTAATTTACCTAAGGGACGTAGAGCCATTGGGAACAAGTGGGTTCTCAAAATCAAGCATAAGGCTGATGGCTCCATCGAGAAATATAAAGCTCGCCTTGTTGCGAAAGGTTTCACGCAACAGGAAGGAATAGACTACGAAGAGACTTTCTCTCCTGTCGTGCGTTTTACCTCCATTCGCTTAATTCTGGCAATGGTGGCTTGTTTGGACCTCGAGTTACATCAGATGGATGTAAAGACTGCTTTTCTTAACGGAGAACTAGATGAGGAGATCTACATGGAACAACCAAACGGGTTCATACAAGAAGAAAACAAACATAAGGTTTGTAAACTTCGTAAATCCATATATGGTCTTAAACAATCCTCAAGGCAGTGGTATATGCGCTTTCAAGAAGTCGTTTTGTCGTATGGTTTCTCCATGCTCGACGAAGACAACTGCGTATATATTAAGAGGATTAAAAACAAGTATGTAATTATGTCTCTTTATGTAGATGACATACTTATAGCCGGAAATGATAAGCGTCTTGTCATGGATATCAAAGCTTGGCTTTCATCCGTCTTTGAGATGAAAGACATGGGAGAAGCTGCATATATCCTTGGGGTTAAGATCTCAAGGAATCGTTCCAAGAAACTTCTTTCTCTCTCTCAAGAGACATATATAAAGAAAGTTTTGGAACGGTTTAATATGCAGGACTGCAAGCCAATTGATACTCCAATAAGCAAAGGCGAGGGTCTATGTTTGGAAATGTGTCCCAAAGATCCAAAAGAAAGGAAAGCTATGGAAAAAGTTCCATACTCCAGTGCTGTCGGGAGTCTGATGTACGCTATGATGTGTACCAGACCAGACATTTGCTATGGTGTTGGTATGGTTAGCCGTTACCAATCCAACCCAGGACAGGCACACTGGAAAGCGGTGAAGAGGATATTAAGATACCTCAAAAGGACTGCGGACTATGCGTTATGCTATCAAGGCAATACCTTGAGACTCGAAGGCTATACCGATGCTGATTGGGCGGGTGATCTCGACGAGCGAAGATCTACCTCAGGCTTTGTTTACTTGCTCGGGAATGGTGCAATATCCTGGAGCAGCAAGAAGCAAACCTGCATTGCCCTATCAACAATGGAAGCATAATTCGTAGCATTCAGCATGGCGGTCCAAGAAGCTGTTTGGCTTAGGAAATTCTTAGACAGGCTGACGAATGCCACTGACTCAAGCACTGTTCCTATATACAGTGATAGTCAAGCTTCGATTGCCTACGTCAAAGATCCTAAATTTCATTGTAAGACCAAACACATTGACATTCGATTCAAGTTTGCAAAAGACTATGGCAAACGGAAGGAAGTAGACATTGGATACATATCCACGCATGAGATGATAGCGGATCCCCTTACGAAGGCGATCCCCAGAGATGTGTTCTACAAACACTTATCATCTATGGGAATGCGTAGGTGCTGAGCTGTATCTTGTAATATTTCCCATGTCTATAGAAGATCAAAGTTTAATAAAAGAAAGAAGTTCTTTTATATATTGCATACAAGTTTCTTACAAATGATTTTATGTACATTTGTGTTTAAGTCTCAGCTATTTTATTGTGTGTATGTCGGACAGATTAAGGTTGGCTCTCTCACATGAGCAACCGCCTTATCTTATCAGATGGATAAGATAGAGATGAGACTAGTTTAAAGTCAAAATCATTAAATGATTTAGAGTCATGACTTAAACAAGATAGTCGAATAAAAGATCTGCATCATATGGATGCTTACAAAAGATCTGAGATCTGTATCACAAGGATATTTGAAAGAGATCTCGTAGGATTTTTTTTAAATCATATTTGTCTTATGCAGGATGAGAGTCCGTGAATATTTCACGAGTAGTAAGGGGACTCAAAAAGATAGGCACAGTGGTGTCTGATCTTTTCATCCGTACAACATCATTAAGACATACTCTCCCTGGGAAAGGAGTGATGTTGTAATACGTGTTCATACCACGTATGCATTTCGACCACTGAGTTAGTAGCAATAGTGTTTGCTATTATGTGAGACTCAAAGGCCATACGGGTCTTAACTCTTACCCTCAAGGACTCCAATTGGTTCCTTTAGATTTGACGAGATGATCGCTATCTTAGCGTGTTACTAATGGGCTATGGTAATTCGGCTCGGCGGGGCACGTTAGAAAAGCGAATCAAGTCAAGATCAGAAGGTTCGCAAGAAGAGGAAGATTGATTTCATATTCCCATTTGGACTTTAGTGATTCAAAGCTGGCCAGCCAATTGTAATCCAGATGGGATTCAATTGTTGAATATAAAGTATAAGAAATGCGAAGAAATAATCTAGGGTAAAGCATGCGTTGAACTACTCAACTTTGCACCTTCGAGGTCGTTGTGTATCTCTAACAAGTGCACAACAACAGACTCTACGCGCATGACGGTCGCACGGTCTATTTCTCGGTATGATAGATGAAAGAACTAAGGGAAAGACGTTCTCTTACAATCCCCTCAAGTGTGAGTGGGAGATGTTGGATATGGAAGACGTTTGTACACCCTTGTGGGGGATGTACGAGGGAATACGGACCTCGAACGTCACGTACACGAAGTCGTGTACAAAGGGAATCTGTTCCCTTGCGGAGAGGATCTCTGGATGAGTGGGAAAGTCGCATTATATATGCATAAGTGCATGCGACATATGGCTAATAAAGGGGGAATATCTTAAGCTTATGTTGTACCATGCATATGGTACAACTTAAGCTTATAATGTGCCATGTATCATGGTACACCTTAAATTAAGTTGTTCCAAAGGAACAACTTACCCTAAAATAACTACCTTGGGGGCTATAAATAAGACCCAAGGGTAAGCCATTTCTTACACCTTTTGCATGAAATTCATGCATGCATCTTCTTCCTAGCGAAGCTCTGCAGAAATCCTTTCTCTTCCTCTATCCAAGTTCTTAATCTAAAATAGAGATTTAGATTGTGGATTAGTAGCCTTACTCCGTTCGTGAGAAGACTCGATCCGTCGTGGCGAACCCGAAGGCAAAGTTCCGAGACTACCGTTCCGCATACGCTAGCGTAAGTCTCAACTTTAATTATCGATCCTAACTCTGTTTTGGCAGGATCCTACAGCTTCATCATCGGCTCCGCAATCTTCGAGAAATCCTTGATGAACCGCCGATAATAGCCTGCTAAACCCAGAAAACTCCTGATGTCTGACGCTGACTGCGGAGTCGGCCAATCTCTGACTGCTCTGACCTTCTCCGGATCTACAGATATGCCATCACCGGACACCACATGTCCCAGGAATGCTACTCTGTCCAGCCAGAACTCGCACTTACTATACTTGGCATAAAGCTCGTGTCGCCTCAGCGTCTCCAGCACTGTCCTCAGATGACAGCTGTGCTCTTCCTCAGACTTCGAATAAATCAAGATGTCATCGATGAAAATGACGACGAACTTATCCAGGAAATCATAAAATATCAAGTTCATCAAATTCATGAACACCGCTGGAGCATTGGTCACGCCAAACGGCATGACCACGAACTCATAATGTCCGTATTTCGTCCGGAAAGCTGTCTTCTGAACATCGTCCTTCTTCACCTTCAACTGGTGGTATCCACTCCTCAAATCCAACTTCGAGAAGACTCTCGATCCTCCAAGCTGGTCGAAGATATCGTCGATGCGCGACAGCGGGTACTTATTCTTCACGGTGACAGCATTCAGTCCTCGATAGTCCACGCGCATTCTGCGGGACCCATCCTTCTTCTTCACGAGTAAAACTGGTGCACCCCATGGTGACACACTAGGGTGGATGAAACCCTTCTGCAGCAACTCATCTAACTGCTTCCGTAGCTCCTCGAGCTCAGCGGGAGCCATACGGTACGACGCCTTCGATATTGGTTGCGCTCCCGGCATAAGATCAATACCAAACTCTAAGGCTCAGTCAGGTGGCAAACCTGATATATCCTCTGGGAAGACGTCGTCGAAGTCTCGGACGACTGCTGGTTGCTCGATCTCCATCTCCATCGGCATAGCTGCAACAATCGGCACCACCGACGTGGCCCGATACTTGATGGGTCCAAGCGACTCATCTCTGCTACGGAACTCGAACTCTGGATGGCCTGGAATCCGGAACACCACCCTCTTGTTGCGACAATCGATCGAGGCGTGGAAATCTCCCAACCAATCGATGCCAAGAACGGCATCAAAATGTGGCAGGTCGTGGACAATGAAATCTGCAAAGAGCTCGTGTCCACTGACCACCAAAGGAATCGATCTACATCCCAAGTTCACTGTCACCACTCCGTTCCCTGTGGTGATGTCCCAACACTTAGGAAGTGTATGGGTGGGAATGGAGTGTCTTGTTACGAATCTCTGGGATAAGATGCACATGGATGCACCGGAGTCGAACAAGGCCAAGGCCGGGTGAGAAGACACTAGAATGGTGCCTACGATTTTAAAAGAAACTACGGTCAAACCAAGCTACTCTAACAAACAAGTCAAACAAGCAAGACTAACAATTTAAAAACTAAACTATGAAATGAAAGACTAGAATCAAAGAGTTACCTGCAATAACTCCATCCAGCTCCTCAGTCTCCAAAGCCGTCATGGTGTAAGCCGGCCTCTGGGGCTGCGCTGCTCTCTGAAACATCTGCCTCTGTGGCGCCAAGGGTGGTCCACGAACGGCAGGTCCTCTCTGAACTGGAGCAGGCGCTCTCATCTGCAGCGGGGCTGGCGCTCCAACTACAGCATGACAGGCTCTCGGACAATCCTTCGCAGCATGCGAGGCATCTCCGCAAACTAGGCACAGTCCCATCTGTTGGTAGCAACGATCTATGAACTTCGTGTTTGATGATAACAAACGTGTGTGAACGTTTTTAACGAGTGTGTTAAGTGTTTCAGGAACGCCGAACGTGCGATTAATTCACGGAAAGATTTGGTCAAAGTGCAAAGGAGAAAGGGAGATAACCTAACTTGAGTTGACCCACATCTATTGGAGTAAAACCCTAGTCATCTAAATATAGAAACCATCAAGCTAGGGGATACCAAAAAACAGAAGCGGCCAATATAACAATACATAGCAAAAAAATTAATCCTCAAACCTAGATGCTGTAACCGAAATATAGTACTAGCCAATATACAAGCGGCCAATATAAGAGCCGTATCTTTGGGAAAATAAGAATCCCAGGGGCATCCTGCGAGAATCAAAAAAGCCTCTCCTTTGTGTAAATAAGCCCAGGCCGTGATATATCATTTGGTTTCATCTTTGGTGAGGCAATCATTAAAAAAAATGCACAGTTTCAATTTTTTTTAAAGAGCACTAACCCAAAAGCCCATTTAGAAGAGCTGCTCATTTTTTTGTGGGGTTCTTTTGATATCCCCAAAAGCCAATTTTTGTGGGGTTCTTTTGATATCTCCTTCAAAAATAAAAAGACCTAACCCTTTTGAAAAATCAAGTGTGCCTGTTGTATTTTGAGTGGCGGCCGAAAATTTGGCTCCTCCTGTGAAGCCGCACCTCCTCTCTAATTCTTTATAGAGGCCATCTTCTGGAGTTTTTGATTTAATCCTTAAAAGAGAAATTTTTGTGCTTTGGTGTATTTTTATTTTGCAGGCGCCGCCTCGTCAACCTAAAACTAGGATCATGCTGTAAATGAAAAGTAGAGGGGAGTCGGTCATCAAACATCAATACATCACCCAGAATTCCCAAGAACCAAACACCCTTGATAAAGAAATCTCCCAGGGCCGTTTCTCTTGGTGCTCAGGTCTCCATTCAAAAGAAGCACAGCATTGAAAAAAAAAATATAAAAAGCTTTTTCTTTATCATCTTTTCCCAAAAGCCTGAGATCTCAAGACCATCAACAAATTCGCAAGAGAAGCAGAACGCCAAAATAAAGGGCAACGAAATTTTTGAAGGAATTTTTTTGTCCCTGTTTTTTTTCAGGAGCCGCACCAAAAATCCAAGGGAGCACGCTTGACAGCCTCTTCATCAGAGATCTCAAAGCACATGGACTGTTGCGTTGGTTCTTGAATAACAGGAGCACTTCATCAGCACAAAATTTTGTGTTTTCTTTAATAATTTTTACTCACAGGGTGTGTGTTTATTTTTTAATAATATCAGGCTGCTGAACTCTTATTGTTTGTTTATTGTTCAATCAAAACAGAAGCAGCAGCCGCACGCTATCGTTACAGGTGGAAGCCGCAACTCTGAGATCCACGACTGTCGCAAGTTTCAACCTTTGGTGCAAGGCGCTAGTTTCATTGAGAGGGGAGCCGAACTATTGAGGGGACATCGGGGACATCTACATCTACGTCAGACGAGATCTGACACGCGCTGAACGACAGAGACGACACACTATTACTGAGCATTTCTAAAACTCTATTTATTTATCTTTGTATTTGTGTAACGATCTCTGTAGGGGAAACATTACCTGTTTGTGTTACTTTTGGGGACCTGACGACTTGGGAGTCGTCACGGAGGGAGAGCATCTGACTAGATTGATAGTGTAGAGCACGTGGTGTGCGTACGAGCTAGGTGAGAGTAGATTTGGGATCTTGACTCATTGTAGCTGTACTTGATTACATATCTATCTAGTAGTTGCTTTCGGGGGCTGGAGTAGGTCGTGGGGACGACCGAACCAGGGTATATCTGTGAGTACTTTGTGATTGCGATTTTATTGCTCTGTCTGTGCTTATAACTGCGTGGGATTGTTCGTGGGTTGCACGAATATTTTTTATTAGCCTATTCACTCCCCCTCTAGGCTACGATCCAGATCCAACACCATCTTCTTCCGACAATCCTTCTGAACGTGTCCTGGCTTCCCGCAGTAATGACACGGTCCCTTGCTCTGACTCTGAATGGGTGCTCCAGGCCTCTTAAATGGTACTGTCTGAACTGGCCTCATCGCCGGCCTAGCAGGTGGCCGGTACTGCTCCATAGGACGCTTCCCCTTATCAGTTGGAGGGTCAGGTAGGAGCGAAATAAGCTCATGATTCTTCGCAGCATCCAGCACCTCCCTCATAGTCGTGAAACTCACCGAAGACATATAAGCCTGAATCTTCGGACACTGTCCCTGTTGGAAACGATCAGCTCTCTTCTCCTCCTTCTTCACCATATGCGGAGCAAAGCGACTCAGCATCTCAAACTTCGCCTCATACTCCTCGACGGTCATGTTCTCCTGCTTCAGATCTATAAATCTGCTCAGCAGCTCCCTCCTAGTCGTCTTGGTGAAGTACTTCGTCCTGAACATAGACCTGAAGATCTTCCAATCCACTGGCTTCTCCAGACGCCTCTCCTCAAGGCGCCACCAGTTCATCGCATTCTCCGTCAGCTGCATCTTCGCTATCTCCACTCGGGTATCGTCTGGAATCTTCGCAGCAACTAACTTCTCCTCCGTGCTCTGGATCCACTCGTCAGAAGCTAGGGGTCCCTCCTTCCCTGAAAATGTCCTCAGCTGGAGCTCGTTGAACTGCTTCACTCCTGGAGCAGCTCGTGGGGCAGGCGGAGGTGGGGGTGGTGCAACTGGGACAGCCTGGGCAGCACGCTGGGACTGCTGAACTAACTGATGCTGCACCTCCAGAATCTCTCTCATCACGCCCAGAAACTGGTGGAACTCTCCGCCTTGGTCTTCCGGAACTCCATCTCCTGAACTCCCCGATCGGGTAACACGTCGTCCTGCCATCCTATTGACAGAAAGACATAGATTAGACTCGTACAATTACCAGATGATAATAAAATGAAATTTAATACTTCAATTATTCCGTACTCGCAGAAGAGGGGACCTGCATGGGCCACCACTAAAACCTGTCACGCTCCGCTTCCAAAAACACGGAGGCGAAGCGTGACGAAGGCCCGCTTAGGCCGGGGCTAAGAGCCCGGACCCAATAAGCGTCTGTAGTATTCCATATCGAAAGTACAGGTCCCTGCAAGTTAGTACGAAATAAAAAAAGTACTGAAAAGAACATTTCATTTTATTCCAAAGTTTATCATGAAAGTACTGAGAGTCTAAAAATGCCTAAAACGTCTACAACTGCTGAAAGGAAACAAATGGTGCAAGCACCCAACCTAGACAAGAAAGTAAGAGTGCAACGCACCCAACTAAAACTGAAATGGATAACTCCGGAATAACAACAAAAGATCTTTAACTCTGATCGTCCTCTGGATCGTACTCCGGATCAGCGCCCTCCGGCTCCAAGTCAACAGGCAAGTCCGCCTCGTACTCGTACTCTGGCTCCACACATGACGTACAACACCAAAAGAAGGAAACTATACGTCAGGCAAAGTCTACACAAACGGTCAGACTCTACTGCAAGTGTATCAACTATTAACAATGATTTACTGGTTGTTTTAGCATGCTGGGGTTATAACTGAGTAACGAAAAGTAGCGTAGCAGGAAAAGTAAACGTAGCAAGCAGTAGACGTAGCGTGTGCTACCGACTACGGGACTAACCTACAGGTGTCAAGACAAGACGGGATGTGACGGGACAGGACAGGACAAGTAAGACACGAAAGGGTTCACGCCTTACGGTTCGAGGGGGATCAGACCCTCTTGCCGTGCGCACGCTCAACCCAACCCCAAACCCAGGAACTCAGGACAAGATTTACAGGGATCATTTCCGCTAGGGAAACATCCGAAACGCCCGTAGGCTTTTTGTGTAACAGGGATCACTTTCGCGGAGGAAAGCATCCGAAATGCCCGAAGGCTTTTTGTGTAACAGGGATCACTTTCGCGGAGGAAAGCATCCGAAACGCCCGTAGGCTTTTTGGTAAAAGGGATCACTTCCGCGGAGGGAAGCATCCGAAACACCCGTAGGCTTTTTGGTAACAGGGAACACTTCCGCGGAGGGAAGCATTCGAAACGCCCGTAGGCTTTTTGGTAACAGGGATCACTTCCACGGAGGGAAGCATCCGAAACGCCCGTAGGCTTTTTGTGTAACAGGACACGACATGACAAGTGTAGGGAGTTGTTATTCTAGGGTGTCCACACGCACGCACACACAAGATAGTCCTATGATGTCAGCAGTTTATTGTTGTCAGGCTCAGACTTCGTCGTCAAGTCTGAGCCATCACGGGTCGTCCCGGACGCTATCATTTCACGTCCGGTTCTCATCACACACAATCTAACAGTTCTACAAACTAGAACTAAGGCACGGTCAAAATGCAAGTGGGTACACTTGCCTGGAATGTCGAGTGCGTCGTCTGTCCGGGGCGTCTCGTCCAGTCGTCGCGTCCGCGGTAGTCCGTCTGAAAAGGGATCACGGCGACGGTGTCAAGTCGTGATTTTCGCCAAATCCTATTTAGGTTCATTTCTAAGTTAGGCGTGGCTACCCTAACTGTCACAAGTCAAAAGTGTCCGATCAGCCTATCCGACGATTCTATCCTATGTGCACAGCTCAAAAGTCCGATCGTCGATTCTATTGTTCACAACTTTTTAAAGGAGCAGAAAATAAATTTAGCGAGTTTAGTTGCCGTTTTTAGTTAAGTTTTCATTTTTGGCTACGGGTGGGTTTCGCTACAAGTTTGAGAAAACTAACCTCTTCCGGAGTCTGGGGTAGAGCGGACGTAGTGTCTGAACGGTAGAAGACCCGCGTCGCCTACGGCGTCTCGGCTACGGGTAGCGTAGCGGGACACGTCCAGGCAGCAGACGAAGCGTGTGAACAGCGGGTAAGGGTGAATCAGCGAGCAGCACGTCGGGTAGGCGTTCAACGGCTTCCGGAGAGCTGTAACGACAAACCGAGATGAGCGGTTCGTCGTACTCAACGTCTACGATGTCGGGAGTCGTAGGAGAGGCTCGAGACATCGATAATACTCCCAGGAGGTGTAGGAGGCTGTCGAGGGACTCCAACAGCGAGGGAAGACGACGAGATCTTGGCGGCACGTCGGTACGACGTCAAACACGCAAAACAGCGAGTAAACTCACTGTTTCAGAGGAGTTGCGGCCTTGGGTCGCTGCCAACAGCGAGAGGGGGCAGAGGGGGGTTCATGGCGACGGCCAGGGGCGGCGGCGGCGGCGGCAGCGGCCGCGGCCGCGGCAAGCGGCGGCGGTTGCTGCTGCGCGATTTCAGGCGATTGCGACGGCTTCCGGCGGTCTCCGACGGCGGCTCGGGTCCCAGTCGAGAGAGGGGAGGTCGGGGGAGAGGCGTGGTATGATCGGCGGCGGCCACAGCCTCTGCACGAAAGCTCTGGTCGAAGGGGAAAGTTCGTTGCTTGGAGGGGTTGGGTTTCTAGGGCCGGCGCAAGGGGAAGTTACGTGCGGCTGTGAAATTTTTAGGAAAACTAGGTTTTTCTTTATAGGGGTGGGGCCCACGTGACTAGGGGAAGGGTTACACGTGAGGGGGCTGCCAATTAGGGTTAATTAGGGTTTATTAGGGCTAAATTGTTAGGGGCAAACTTGTAATTAACTGGCTCTACTAGTGCACAAGGGTCAAACGGTGCCCAAAAATTATAAGAAAAAATACCGGGGCGACTGGGGCGATGAGAGAAAGAAGTCAGAGGAGACGGATCACAATTTCGATGACGAGAAACGAAATTAAAAATAAAAACGCCTCAAGTCAAAAGTGAGCTATGCGACGTCTCCTCGGATAAGGTCAAATCGTGGGCGAACCCCCCGTGAAATGACGTTGCAAGTCAACACGACAAATGTAGTACTCTCAGAGAGAGTCACAACGACATATCACACGATAGGGTTCGGTAACAAACAAAGTCTAAAATAAATACGTGCACGGTCAAGCGCACATGCACAAAGAAATTACGATCGAAAACCGACTGTTACATCCTCCCCAACTTAGAAATGATTCCGTCCTCGGAATCAACATCAAGCACTGCTCGGGAATAGATGCGGAAAGCGCTCTCTCATATGATCTTCACGCTCCCAGGTGGACTCTCCAGGTGATCCGTGACGCCACATCACTCTCACCAGGTCGACTACCTTATTCCTCAACTGCTTCTGCCGACGGTCCAAAATCTGCACAGGCTGTTGGTCATAAGTCAGGTCCGGGCGAACTGTAATTTCTGATAAGTCAACCGTGTGCGATGGATCACTGACGTACCAATCTTTTGTGATCGTAATCTCTCGGTAACAAACAAAGTCTAAAATAAATACGTGCACTGTCAAGCGCACGTGCACAAAGAAATTACGATCGGAAACCGACCGTTACAGATATCTCAGGAGAGTATTGAAGAGGGTGAGGTTGTTGTCGCTTATGCTATGACTGGCACGGAAAATTCGAAAAAAACGGTGTCACAGGCTACTTCGCCCTTGGGCCTGGGAGCGCACAACGCATCTCTCAGTACTTGTGATAAGGCCTCTTCCCAGGATGCTGCTGAAGTTTCCCCTAAGGGAGGTTTTCTTGATCAGAATGCAAATATTCTGGCAGCTGAGCTTCATTTTCCCCGGGCCTTGCCTTCCCTAGTCAATGAAGCGCCTGACCATGAATTGGACAAAATTCCTGATGGCATTGCTGTAGACAATCCAGATTGGGACCAAGAAATTGAAGAACAACTTTTACAAGCCGAGGCTAATAAAACTGTCAAGAAGAAGCTGGAATCTAATCCTTTGGCCCCCTCCAGGAAAAGCTCTAGGCTTCAGGAGTCCTGCCAAGGATGGAAATCATCCATTGATAAATGACTGTATTTTTCTGGAACGCCAGGGGGCTCAATAATTCTGTCAGAAGGAGGGATTTACGGGATAATTTAAGGGAAACGAACGCTACTGCCTTGATACTTGTAGAGACAAAGCTCAAGTCTCTTCCGGAAGGTGGTAGGAGGGTCATCCCGAGGGGGTAGATCTCTTTTAATAACTTTGAATTATCTGCTGGTGGTCGAATTCTAATGGGATTTGATCCCGATATTTGGCGTGTGGTCAGGTTGTCTTCCTCTGACCAACATATCTCTGTCTCTTGCAAAAATGTGGGTGGCTTGTCTTGTGTTATCACAGGTGTGTATGGACGCAATTCCATGGAGGGAAGGATTAATTTGTGGGAAAGCCTTGTTGTTGATTCGCACAACAATGTTCCATGGCTGGTGGGGTGGTGATTTTAACTGCGTTCTTTATTCAAAAGATAAGATTGGGGGACGAGCTCTCGATGCTATCATGGTTCGTGACTTCGAAGATTGTATTAGCAGTTGTAGGCTACATGAGCTAAAGTGTACTGGAAATAGACTAAGTTGGTGTAACAACCGACTTGGCCCCGACCAGATTACCGCACAGCTTGATCATGTCTTTGGAAATGCTGAATTGATCACCTTACTTCCAGAAGCTTACGTTCATTATTTGGAGGCTGGCACTAGTGACCATTCTCCTATGGCTGTTCATCTTCATAATCAGGTCCCTTCTAAGCCTAAGCCTTTCAAATCATTTAATTTCTGGTCCTCTTGCCCAGGTTACAAGGATGTTATTTGCGATAATTGGGGTACTGTTGTTGAAGGAACTCCTATGTTCCGTCTGGTTAAAAAGCTCAGTATGCTGAAGCCTGTCCTGCGGGGATGGGCTAGAGACTATAAAGCTGACAATGTGGTGGAGAAATGCAGGAAAAAGTTAGATGACCTCAGGAGTTGCCCCCTAATCCATGTAGACATTGGCCTACAAAAAAGAGAATCTCAACTGATTAGAGAGTTGACACAAGCATTGAAGATGGAAGAGGATATGTTTAAGCAGAAAAGTCGCCAGGAGTGGCTTACCCTCGGTGACAGAAATACCAAGTTCTTCTTTACTCATATGAAAGCCAGGTGCAGCCATAATAATTTGAGTCATCTGGTGGATGATAGATGTAAGCAAAACAATATGACTGGAGACCTTATTCAGGAAGCGCCTTTGTTTTATAAGAGGCTCTACAACCAGGACAATTACCCAAGCTCTTTCAAAAAATTGGTTCCAAAGCGTATCTTAACTGAGGAATCCTCCATATGGCTTAGCAGAAGGGTGTCTAGCGAGGAGATTAAGGATGCAGTTTTCCAAATTGGGGCGGACAAGGCGCCAGGGCCTGATGGCTATAATGGATTCTTTTTCCATTATAATTGGGATCTCCTAGGGGCAGATGTTATTACAGCTATTAAATCTTTCTTCAACTCTGGTTCGCTCCTAAGGCAAGTCAACCACACTTTCCTAACTCTGGTACCTAAAAATTCAAATGCAAGTGGGTTGGGAGACTATAGGCCGATCGCCTGCTGTAATGTCCTTTATAAATTTATCAGCAAGATTATTTGCAATAGACTGAAGGTGGTGGTTCATGACCTAATCTCCCCAAATCAATCGGCTTTTCTCAAAGGCAGACTTCTCTCGGATTGTACACTTATTGCTCACGAACAAATAAGGGATTTTAATATTCCTATGGGGGGAAGATCTTGTTTGAAGTTGGATCTAAGGAAGGCGTTTGATAGTGTGAATCGAGACTTTATCTTCTACTTTTTGAAGCAACTTCGGTTCCCGAAACCTTTATATTCTGGATTAGAGAATGCATCACTACTCCCACCTTCTCGGTAATGGTAAATGGTTCTCCTTATGGCTTCTTTGGTAGTAATAGAGGTCTTCGGCAAGGTGACCCACTCTCCCCCTATATTTTTGTTATTATCATGGAGACATTTTCGATACTTGTCGAGAAAGCTATCATTTCGCACACGATTCATCCTATGAAGAGGAGAGGCTCCATCTCTCATCTCCTTTTCGCTGATGACTTGCTGGTATTTTGCAGAGCCAATAAAACCTCATTCCTGGGCATTAAAAACTTACTAGAAGAGTTTTCTGATTATTCTGGACTCCAGGTGAATTGGGATAAGAGTTTCGATTTGTTTAGCAAGGGGGTGAAAAACAAGGAGTCCCTTGCGGCTTCGTTGGGGATCAAAATTGCTACAACTATAACAACATACCTGGGATTACCGCTTTCTCGAAAGTATCCAGTGGCTACTAATTACAAGAAGCTAGTTGACAAATGTAGGAAGAGGATGGGGGGTTGGTCCTCTTCGATGCTTTCTATTGCGGGGCGTATTGAGCTAGTAAGGTCCGTAATCTACGGAATGGTCTCCTTTTGGATGCAGGTGTTTCATCTCCCTGTAAGTGTCCTTAGAACTATCTCATCGACGTGTCGGAAATTTATCCTGGGCAACACAAAAGCCTGGGCCTGGGAAGATTTGTGCAAACCGAAAATGGAGGGGGGCGTGGGAATTCGGCTACTTGAGGACCTCAATGCGGCAGCAGGCCTACGGCTTACATGGCGATTTCTGACTAGCGATTCCCTATGGGCAACTCATTTACAGGGGCTTTATGGTGCAGCTTCAGGCCTATATGCGGTAAAGACAGCTTTGACAGCTTCCGGCACCTGGAAACGTCTCCTCCGGAGCCGTTCTGTTTCACAGCAGCTGATTAAGAGAAAGGTGTGGGACGGAAAGGCAACGCGATTCTGGGTTGATTACTAGCTTGATGGATGGCCTCTCAATCAGCATTTTACAATTCCACAGGGAGCCGAAAATATCATGGTAGCCGATTATTGGGGTAGCAACGGTTGGGTTAATGATCCAGTTCTGGACAGTGTTCGACATCTTCTGAGTAACATCAAATTGAGACCTGGGGTTGATGGTTGGAAATGGCTGCGGGGCGAGTCGTTCACTTTCAAACAAGTTTGGGATGGAGTGCGTAGAAGAAGTGATGCTTTCCCTCTTCACAAATTAGTCTGGTACCCCAATCATATCCCGAAAATGTCGCTTAACCTCCTCAGAGCCTTCAGACGTAAACTGCTAACCAGAGATAAGATTTGCAGATGGTCCCCTAGCGCCCCTGCAAACTATAGCCTATGTGATGATAATGCTGCGGAAAATATTGATCACTTGTTTTTTTATTGCACTTACTCGAGGTACATCTTTCGCAGATCTATGTTAAAATTAAATGTACCAGCTCACATTCATCATTCATTATCTAAGGTGGGAGAATATTTCCTTGAAAATTACGGGAAGAAGGATTGTTTGAGTTTATTATCTAAGACCTGCTTGGCTACAATGGTCTGGCACATCTGGCGTGAAAGAAATAGACGGATTTTTGAAAATGAGAGGAGATGCAAAACCGTGCTATTTGAGGAGATAGCTGCCGACATTAGAGTGGGATTGCATAGCCAAGACCCAACAACGGAGGAAGAGATTGAAGCTTATTCCAATTGGGAATTCAGGGACAATGGATGATACTTTAGTTTATATTTTTGATATGTATGATTTTCTGTAAATTTGCGTATGTATGGAGGTGTTTTTTGCTAGTGGGGAGTGACGGCGCTTGTGCCCTCTCCTCTCCCTAGCATAAACACACTCTATAGTGTTTTTGTTGTACATACTGTATTATCAATAAATTACCACGCTTACCTTCCAAAAAAAATATGTATATATAAACTGAAATTCGAAAGATATAGGTTAGAAACATTATAAGATGGTAATTAAAGATTTTTGATGAGAAATTTCGACATTCAAAGAATGCATTCAAGTTAACCGAAAGGTAGGAAATCTAAGTTCATGTTTTTTTTCAAAGAATTGAAACTGGGGGAGGAATTCGAAAAATATAATATTGAAAATTCTTTAGAAGGATCGGGAGGTTGAATGGAAACGATTCAACGATTGGCGATTGACGACGAACGGATCACATGATTCAAGGGCAATGAAAACAATCGAATGATCCAAACGTAAATATGACTAGGAGATGAACAATGAAAAGCCACGGTGGAAACCTACGGTCAATGGCACAGAAGGGTAATGATCCGAAAGATGCTAGAAGTCAGGGATTCTAATTATCGGGCCGTCTAAAGATCAGGAGAGCTCGGCACTAATATTTCCTAATGAGCTAGACCGTAATTAGGATCTAAGGGGAAGGTTCCTAAGAGAATCAAGATTATGATCTGTTGGGCCCGAAGTCGATGGACCCAAGCGAACGACTAAAAGAAGGACTCTAGAAATCTAATTTGGTCAGAGCCAGGAAGGGAGAGGCTACTAGGGTATCCTAAGACGAGGATGACGAAATCTTAACCAGGGCGTGACTATCAAACCTGAACGTCTATCTAAGTCTTCCTACTATGTAAGACTGAGAAAACCTAATTTAGACTTGTACATGGATATTAAATGAATGTGATACTCTTATGATTCCAAACTTTTGCAGGACCTGCATGGGCCACCACTAAAACCTGTCACGCCCCGCTTCCCAAAAATATGGAGGCGAAGCGTGACAAGGCCCGCTTAGGCCAGAGCTAAGAAGCTCGGACCCAAAAAGCGTCTGTAGGGGTGTACCATTTTAAAAATTATCAGGTTCTTGCATTAATAAAATTCGAAACAATAGGAAGTACAGAAAGGAAATGGCATTCATTAAATTGGAGATATAATATCCAGCGAGTACAAAGTCTAAGAAGAAGCCTAAGCATGGCAACAAACTATCTAAAAGCAAACTAAAAGCAGTAACCTCTACAAGTGACGACTAAAAAAGACCTCAAGGTCTGGTCCTTGTCAGGCACGTACTCTGGGTCGACGTCCTCGGCTCCTCGTACTCCAGTGAGTCTGCCTCGTCCACAAACTCTGGCTGAGCACCTGACGTACAGCACCCAAGAGAAAGGAACTGTACGTCAGGTAAAGTCTACAAGAAGGGTTAGACTTCACAGCAAGTGCACCGAACTTTAAACAACGGTTTCCTGGTTGATTAGCATGCTGAGGTTCTATTACACAACAGTTTACTGGTTGATTAGCATGTTGTGATTATAACAGAGTAACACAAAAGGAAGTAACGCAGCAGGAAAGTAAAACGTAGCAAGTAGTAGTCGTAGCGTGTGCTACCAACTACGGGACTATCCTAAAGGTGACAGGACAAGACGGAACAAGACACGACAAGACGGACAGGACACGACACGTGAGACACGAAGGGTTCACGCCTTACGGGTTGAGGGGGATCAGACCCTCTCCCCGTGCACACGCTCAACCCTACCCCAAACCCCAGAACTCAGGACAAGAAGTACAGAGATCACTTCTGCTAGGGAAGCACCTGAAACGCCCGCAGGCTTTTTGTATCATGGAGACCACTTCCGCTCGGGAAGCATCTGAAACGCCCGAAGGCTTTTTGTATCATGGAGATCACTCCCGCAAGGAGAGCACCTGAAACGCCCGAAGGCTTTTTGTATCACGGAGATCACTCCCGCAAGGAGAGCATCTGAAACGCCCGAAGGCTTTTTGTATCTCGGAGATCACTTCCGCTAGGGAAGCATCTGAAACGCCCGTAGGCTTTTTGTGTAACAGTAACATGACACGCCCAGTGTACGGGAGATGTTATTCTAGGGTGTCCACACGCACGCACACACAAGATAATCCTACGGTGTCAAAAGCTGTTGTTTGTCGGGTTTAGACTTCGTCGTCAAGTCTAAGTCGTCAGGGTGACCCGGACACTATCATTTCACGTCCGGCTCTATATACTCACAGTCTAATAGTTCTAACAATTTAAGATCAAGACGCGGTCAAAAATGCAAGTGGGTACACTTGCCTGCGGTGGCGAGCGTATCGTCCGTCCGGAGCGTCCCGTCCAAGCGTCACATCCTCGGTAGTCTGTCTGAAATAGGGTCACGGCGACGGTGTCAGGTCGCGTTTTTCAACAAATCCTATTAGGGTTTGTTTCTAGGTTAAACGTGGCTATCCTAATAGTCACATGTCAAAAATGTACGTTCGACCTATCCGACGATTCTATCCTATGTGCACAGTCAAAACAGTCCGATCGTTGATCTACGGTTCCACATCGTTTTAAAGGGGCAGAAAGTAAATTTAGTTATTTAAGTTGTCGATTTTAATTACGGTTTCAATGTCGTACGGTTTGGGTTGCTACGAGTAAGGGTCACCAACCTATTGCGATGGTCATGCGTAAATCTGGCGTCGGATCTGGGAACAGCTACGGATCATGTCGCGTGTAACGGTCGGTTTCCGATTGTACTATCTTTGTGCACGTGCTCTTGATCGTGCACGTGTTTATTTTTATGACTCTATTTGTTTTGGAACATTATTGTGTGATATGTCGTTGTGACCCTCTCTGAGAGTACTACAATTGTGGTGTTGATTTGCAACGTCATTTCACGGGTCGTTCTCCCACGAATTGACTTTTTCTGAAGAGACGTCGCGATTCTCGCTTTTGGCACGAGACGTTTTTATTTTTAACTTCGTTTCTCGTCATCAAAACTGTGATCCGTCTCCTCTGAATTCTTTCTCTTGTCGTCCCGGTCACCCCGGTATTTTTCTTGAAATTTTTGGGCTCCGTTTGAGCTATGTGCACTTTTAGACCCAACTTATTACAATTTTAACCCTAACAACTTAACCCTATTATTAACCCTAGACCTAACTAATTGGCAGCCCCCACATTTAACCCATCCTCCTACTCACGTGGGCCCCACTCCTATTTAAGAATCTAGGGTTATGCGTTACTTTTTCACAGCTTTGGATCTATTCTCCCGCAGCCGGCCCTAGCACAAACCCTCACCCACTCAAATCCCCATTTCCCCTTCGACCTGACCCACGCCGGAGGTCCAAGCCGCCGCCGACCAATTCCGGCTACCTCCCCCGACCCCCCTCTCTCGCCTGCGACCCTGTGCGTCGCCGGTTGCCGCCGCTAAAGTCGCAGAGCCGCCGGAAAGCTCGCACAGCAGCAGCAGCAGCAGCCTGCAGCGGCCGTCGCCGCCGCTGTCGCCGCCGTCGCAGCCCCTAGCCGCCGCCGTGGATCCCCCTCTGCCCCCTCTCGTCGTTGACAGCGACCTCAGGCCGCAGATCCTCTGAAAACAGCGTGTTTGCTCGCTGTTTTGCGTGTTTGACGTCGTCCCGACGCGCCGCTATGATCTCGCCATTTCCTCTCACTGTTGGAGTCATCCAACAACCTCCTGCATCCCCTAGGGGCGTCTTCCGATGTCACGAGCATCACTTGCGACTCTCGACGTCGTAGGCATAGCATACGTCGAACCGTTCGTCTTGAGTTGTTGTTACGGTTTCCCGGAAGCCGTAGAATGCCTTCCCGACGCTCGTGCTCGCTGTCCAGCCCCTAGCCACTGTCCGCACTCTCTTTCTACTACCAGAGCGTGTCTGGCTACGCTACCCGTAGCCGAGACGTCGCTAGAAGACGTTCCGTAGCCGTGCCACTCAGATCGGTCGACGTTCAGACTCTACTTCCCGTTCGCACCAAACCCCGGAGATGTTAGTTTCCGAAACTCGTAGCGCAACCCAAACCGTAGCCAAAACTAAAAACCTAACTAAAAAAGGCAACTTAACTCATTAAATTTAATTTCTGCTCTCTTAAAACGATGTGGAACCATAGACCGACGATCGGACTTTTGACTGTGCACATTGGATAGAATCGTCGGATAGCCTGATCGGACAACTTGACTCGTGACTGTTAGGGTAGCCACGTTCAACCTAGAAATGAACTTAAATAGGAATTTCTAAAATCGCGACCTGACACCGTCGCCGTGACTGTTTCAGACGGACTACCGCGGACGCGACGACAGGACGAGACGCCCCGGACGGACGACAAACTCGCCACCGCAGGCAAGTGTACCCACTTGTGTTTTTGATCGTGTCTTGGTCTTAAATTGTTAGAACTGTTAGACTATGAGTGTAAAGATCCGGACGTGAAATGATAGCATCCGGGTCACCCTGACGACTTAGACTTGACGACGAAGTCTAAGTCCGACGGACGACAACTTGTGACACCTTAGGATTATCTTGTGTGTGCGTGCGTGTGGACACCCTAGAATAATTCTCACGTACACTGGTCGTGTCTTGTCCCTGTTACACAAAAATCCTTCGGGCGTTTCAGATGCTCTCCTTGCGGGAGTGATCTCCGTGATACAAAAAGCCTTCGAACGTTTCAGATGCTCTCCTTGCGGGAGTGATCTCAGTGATACAAAAAGCCTTCGGGCGTTTTAGATGCTCTCCTTACGGGAGTGATCTCTGTGATACAAAAAGCCTTCGGTCGTTTCAGATGCTCTCCTTGCGGGAGTGATCTCCGTGTTACAAAAAGCCTTCGGGAGTTTCAAATGCTCTCCTTGCGGAAGTGATCTCCGTGTTACAAAAAGCATGCGGGCGTTTCAGGTGCTTCCCTAGCAGAAGTGATCTCTGTACTTCTTGTCCTGAGTTCTGGGGTTTGGGGTAGGGTTGATCGTGCGCACGGGGAGAGGGTCTGATCCCCCTCAACCCATAAGGCATGAACCCTTTGTGTCGTGTCGTGTCCTACTTGTCTTGTCTGTCTTCGTCTTGTCCTGACGCCTTTAGGTTAGTCCCGTAGTCGGTAGCACACGCTACGACTACTGCCTGCTACGCTTTACTTTCCTGCTACGTTACTTCTCTTGTTACTTGTTGTAACCTCAGCATGCTAATCTACCAGTAAAACGATGTTTAATAGTTCAGTACACTTGCAGTAGAGTCTGACTTTTTGTTTTAGACTTTACCTGACGTACAGTTCCTTTCTTTGGTGTTGTATGTCAGGTGTCGAGCCGGAGTACGACGACCAGACCGAGCTACCAGAGGACGTAGAGCCAGAGGACGTCGATCTTGAGTACGTGCCCGAGGACGACCAGAGTTAGAGATCCCCACTGCTGATCCGGAGGTACTTAAGTTGTTGGGTGTGTAGCACCTTTTTGTTTTCCTGTCTAGGTTGGGTGCTTGCATCGGTAGTTTCCTTTTCTGCGGTTGTAGCCCTTCGGGCAGTTTAGACTCTCAGTACTTTGGATATTTAATTTGGAATAAAATGATTGTCTTTCTTTTTCGTACTTTTATTGTTCTGTACTAACATGCAGGGACCTGTACCTTCGACTTGGAGTACCACACAGACGCTTATTGGGTCCGGGCTTCTCGCCCCGGCCTAAGCGGGCCTTAGTCACACTTCGCCTCCGTTGTTTTGGGAAGCGGGGCGTGACATCGCGGCTTCAGTTACTCGACTGCGGTAGCACGGATCTATCTGCGTCAACAGATTCGTCAAGAGCTAAAACTAATAAATCAGTAATTGAAACATTAATTATATAACTTCCCACCAAGGTGATATAACTCTCAATAGCTGTTACTTATAAGATGTAATATGACTGATCATGTTATAATACACACATACTGTTCATTTATATAATTATAACTTCCTTATACAATTAATATTAATAAGATAAAATAATCTAATACTCAGTGGAATGGTTATAATATGTATTCCCACAGATAATACAATGATCATAACACCTAACATATTATATTTACATAATATATAACTAACAGTTTATTTACATGCTAACTTACCCAGTCGATTATATGTATAAATTAGCTTACGAATTAACCTATGGACTCACACTTATAACACTCAAGTAAAATATGAATATAATAAACATGTTATCTGGCATATCATACCATGCATGCGTAGAGGCCTCATACTATGCCCGCTCTCCTCTTCGTTGGCTTGCAGGGGGTGGCACGATCGGACGCCAACTGACGACTGTTGGGGATGGACGGAGCTGTGGTAGCGTCGGTGCCCTGGGACGACGGTAAGTGACGGTGCGAGGGGTTGGTCGAGGAAGTCGGAGATGGGGCGTTGGGTCGTTGGCGAGTAGGAGTTGTCAGGGCTGCGGACGGTGGTTGGTGCTCAGGCGAGAGGGTTGCGTCGAGTCAGGGGAGGATAAGAGAGGGCCGGTGGTCGGAGCTTTAATCCGAAGAAAGATTCTGTCTGTGCTTTAGATGGGGAGAGTGCATTGAGGGGGAAGGAGGAAAGGTGCTATTATTTCTTACTAGTTACAGGGAGATGTATGGGTTAGGCATGGCACATCTCGTGAAGGTGGAAGGGCACAAGATGATATTTAAGAAGCAGAATTTTGGTGCCCATGCTGTTACTTGGCTTGAGAAGTTCGATGTCCGCCTGTTCTCACATCAAATCCCCAGTGCGTGTAACAGGAGGTCGGATGGACGGCGAGGGGGAGAACAAGGGAGGTGGCGTGGCGCCTATGGCGGTGAGACAGCAGGCGCGCGGGGCTGCAGTGCTGTCAATCGGACGACAGCGAAAGGAGGCCAAACGGCGGTCAGAAGCTTCGGCGAGTGGGGAGATTCCGGCATCGTGTTGAGATGAGAAGAAAACCAGCGTGATGCGAGGTAGCCGGAGGGCGGCTCCGATGGCAGAGGCCCAGATGGCCGCGGGGACGGACGACGTCGGCTTCGGTTGTCGGCGGAAGCGAGAGAAGGCGAGGGTGAGAGATGAGACTATGGTTTTTTTTCCTCAAAATTTTGTGTGTGTGGCGGCTGAGCTTGTTCCCCGTGAGAAAATACCTAGGGCTAGGTTAGACCTTATAATAAAGGGGTAAGAGAGAGAAAGGTATTTGGGTAGTGGTCACGTGGGAAAGATAATGGGAGTGGGGTTCTGTTAGTATGAGGTTGCTATTATTAGATTAGATTAACAGTTTTTTTCCTTTTCATTTGAGTTTCTTTGCAAAACATTTGACTTCCTTTAAAAAAAGACAAGCCTGCTATAGTAAATCATTAGTAGGAAGTTTAGTCAAAAATTTAAAAGAGAGTAAATTAAGGAATTAATTATTTAAGTTTGTTTTTTTAACAATGACTCGTACAGATTCTTTCCCATTTCAAAAATTTAGTTATTAATAATGAGTTATTAACAGATTGGTCTAAAGACATCCGAAAAGTAAAAATGAGATACTGGGTCGATCGTGCCTCCGAGAGGGTCGTGAATACGGGGTCCGGTCACGTGCTGGGCCTACCAAAAACAATAATAAAAATAAAGTACGAAAATACACATTCTGGGCAAAATACGTCTGAAATACGTGCGGTCGGAAAGCGACCGTTACAGATATTCAATTAAAATGTGCACCGTTAAAGAAATTAAACGTGACAGGCAAATGCATGACAAGACATGACAAGGCAATTCTAGCTTCGTTGTCAAGCTAGAACTTGGAAATTGCGCCTAGACCGCTATCATTTCACGGTCTAGTCTCTTTCACGCTAAAAGCAAGAAATGGCCTAAAGCATGGCCTAAAACAAGGTTGGCAAGTTCCACTTGCCTGGTTCCGGTGATGTCGGTCGACGAGAGTTCGCTATTCTACGGGGAAAAGGGTTCGCTGTTATGGCAAAACAGAAAATCAGAATTTGATGTTCTAATCCGAATTTGTATTGGAATCCTACAACGTCTAGTAATCCATTTTTATTAGGTTTTCTAAATTATAGTGTGGGTTACAAGTTGATTAAGGACAGATCACTAACCGTATATGAAGCGGAAGAACCGATGATAAAGACGCCTGCAGGTAGGAGAAGATCTCGTCGTATCTGGATTGCCGTCGCCAAATCTGAGCTTAGCACGGCAACGGAAGAGCGATCCGGGGAAGAAGTTGCGGCTGAAGGGATCCCCTGCGGCTGATATATAATGGATCTGGAGAATGGAGATTGTAGGGGAAAAACTGGAGCAAAAGAGAATTTGGGGGTTTTAGGGTTGGCCGGCGGCCTACGGGGTGGTGCCGGCGCAATGGGGGTGAGAGAGAGCACGGGAGGATGAAGGAAGGCAAGAGGAAGGTTGGGGAATGATTGGGGAAGAAGGTTGGCTAAGAGAAGTGTAACGACTGCTTTTCATGTATCTGAATTTATTATAATATAATATATGTTTTGGTGGATTTTCTCCTCATGTGTGGTTTTCGTCTCCGTAGCTTTCATTTTCGATCGATTCGTCGTATTTTCTCGCTTCTTCCTTAGGATCGTCGATTTCGAAGTGTGTCACTCGTGACGGACTTCATAACGGTCGTATCTAACTAATAGATCAAGCCTAGGAGTCTTAGGAATCGATCCCGGGGCACCGCGCTCCGTATCGGAACTTTTGGTGCTCATTAGCCGGTGTAAGAAGGGCCACCGACCGACTAGATGACGATCCAGTCGGTCGGCAATCCTTCTTGGACCGACTAGTTAGCTTTCTAAATTTCCCAGGAGTTACTGTTTATCGTTAGTCGTTCTAAGAACGTTGGTTGACCGACTAGGTTGCAAACTAGTCGGTCAGCAATGCTTCTTTAACCGACTAACTCATCATCTTATTTTTGTATCAGCTACTGTTTACTCTTAGTCGGTCTAAGAACGTTCATCGACCGACTAGATGCTAAACTAGTCGGTCAGTAATTGTTCATGGACCGACTAACTCTAAAATCCTATTTTCGTTCAGGAGTTACTATTTGCACTTAGTCGGTCTGCGTTGGTCGACCGACCGACTAGTTGCCAAACTAGTCGGTCAGTGGTTGCTCTTTGACCGACTAACTAGTGTTGAAACCCTAATTTCTGGGCAGCCGCCAGCTCAACCTATTTAAACCCAACCCAAACGATTTCATCTTCTCCAACACGACCCAAAACCCTAAAATCTTCCCCCTTGAGCCCCCATCTTCCTCCAAGCTTCATTTCTCCATTCCAAGCCCTAGAATCATCATCCAAACCATCCATTCACTCCATCTACCTCTCATATTCCCCAAAATCTCACCAAAACCCATCAAAATCCCCCAAAACCCTAGTTTCCCCAAACTTCTCCAATCTTTTCCAGATCTGATCCTAGGGTTCCCCGGAGTGTTTCTTCCGTCTCCTCTCGGTAAGAAATCGATCTACCGTTGTTTTCATAACTTATTTATAATTTCTATGAAACCCTAATAAATTTCATGTTGTTTGATGATTGTTCCCCCAAAACAGCGATTTCCCCGTAGATTGGCGCCCGTGTGACGAAGTGGTCATCATCCCCGGTGCTAGGCAAGTGAAACTTGCCACTTAGGGTTTAGGCCATGTTTTAGGCCATTTTCTTGTAGTAGGCGTAAAAGAGGCTAGGCGACGAAATGATACTCGCCTAGGCAAATTGGGGAACTAGCTTGACAACGAAGCTAGTTCCGACATTTAGCATGTTGCACAATTACCATGTCATGTTTACTTTCCATTAACAGTACGCAATTTAAATGTCATGTCATTGCATTCTTTTGGTGATTCCGTGATTGCGTAGCATTGCTACAATACTTGTGTTCCTGGCTCGTGACCAGAAGTGAGCATAATGAGTTGCTAACCCCAACGCTCGATATATTGAATTGTGAACTAAGAAACAAGCTCCCGTGTGGGGCAACCCTGGCTCACTTGCTGGGCTCATGTTCAGGGACCCTGGCTTGTTTAGTGTGGGATGGGGTAAGGGTTAAGCGGCCAGGCAACTGGGGGTCTGTTTGATCAACAACTGCAGTTGTAAGGCGTAAACTCTTTGGGGTGGGGTAGTGTTTAGTGCCGATCGGTCTGAATGTTGTACCATTCAGCGAAGGACGTAAACATCTACAAAACAACCGTGAACGTGATTTGTGTTTAGTGCCGATCGGTCTGAATGTTGTACCATTCAGCGAAGGACGTAAACATCTACAAAACAACCGTGAACGTGATTTGTGTTTAGTGCCGATCGGTCTGAATGTTGTACCATTCAGCGAAGGGCGTAAACACCTACAACAATGTGAATTGATTGAGATTGATAGTAGCTTGGCTACTCTTGTCTTGTCCCGATGATTGTTCTCTTGTACAAATTGTCTTGCCATGTTTTAATTGTGCACTCATGTTATAACTGCCATACCATGCATACTAAACTGCTAGGTTGCTAGAGCCTTACTTTCAGTTTCCTTGCTCAAGTCTTTTAGACATGCTGACATGTGCCCTTTTACTCTTTTGGGTGACACATGTTAGATCCTGAGCCTGAGTACCTTGTTGAGGACGAGGTGTTTGCTGACGCCGACCCCGAGCTTGTGTTTGATGGGGAGTACGTGGACACTGGGGACCAGTCCTAGTGCCTTCGTTTTGTTTTACTTTTGTTTGACAGTTGTTTTGTTATCGGTGCGTAGCACCTATACTTTGTTATGTCGTCGCTTTGTTGGCCTTGTTCTGGGCCTTGGACTCTTTTCTTTTAGCCTGGTGGCTTTTCTGGATGTTGGACTTATGTTGGTGTTGGACAATTTATGAGATGTGAATTTTATTTCAGTCTCTCAATACTTGTGTTATTATTGTTATTCCGTTGTGGTTACAGGGACCTGCTTATATTTTATTGACGCTTACCGGGTTTGGGGCTTCACAGCTCCACTCCCGTGCGGACCTTTTCACGTCTCGCCTCCATTTTAGGGAAGCGGGTCGTGACAGGTTTTAGTGGTGGCCCATGCAGGTCCTTCTGTAACTGCGATTTTTGGAATAGCGATAATAATATTAGAATGTCCAATAAATTAAGTTCGACGTCCGAGTCATAAGCTATGAGTCTAATCTGATTCGTTTTCTGTGTCACTAGATGGCAGGAAGACGTTTCACCCGTGGTGGGGGTAGTGGTGCGATCCCTCATGATGAGGAGCCTGAGCGGGAACCCACCAGCGGTGAGATGATGCCGATGATGCTCCAGATGATGCAAGTGCAGCAGGGCGTGCTTTTGCAAGTCCAGAATGCTCCACTTGCTCGAGCTGCCCGGGCTCTTCCGGATGCCCCTCGCTCCGAGCCAGGAGCGAAGCAATTTCGGGAGCTGGGTCCCGTGTATTTTGATGGTTCTGAGGGTCCTCTGGCTGCCGATGAGTGGATTCGGAACATCGAGGACAATCTGAAGATGGCCAAGATCGCCCCGGCTGGATGGGTTGATTTGGCGAAGAGGCAACTCAAGGATAATGCTCAGAATTGGTGGGATGCG
This sequence comes from Scilla litardierei, assembly GCA_030789695.1. NCBI lineage: Eukaryota > Viridiplantae > Streptophyta > Magnoliopsida > Asparagales > Asparagaceae > Scilla > Scilla litardierei. The sequence goes on from CM061136.1 coordinate 105,276,552, forward strand.
GAAGAAAAGATGTTGGTGGAGCCGATATCTTGGGCTACCTTCAAGGCTAGATTTGATGGTGAGTTCTTCCCGAAAGCTGCCAGGGAGGAGATGCTGCAGCGTTTTATCGATTTGAAGCAGGGGAACTCGTCGGTGGACATGTATCACCAAGAGTTCATGAGGCTGAGTCGGTTTGCACCAAAGATGGTGCAGGACGCTGAGGAGAAGGCTCAGAGGTTCCTACAGGGGCTTTCTTCGGAGCTCCAGAGTTTTGTGACCTCTTCTGACCGGGAGTCTTATCAGAAGGTTCTAGTAGCAGCTAAGAGGCAGGAGCTGCTCGTGAACCAGAGGAGGGGGTCTGTTGTTGGTGCTGGGAAGAGGCCTGTGGAACAGGCGAGAGCTGTGGTTAGACCTGGATTCAGGCCTAATCAGTCTGCTCAGTTTAAGAGGCCAGGAGGGCCTATTCTGAAGTCTTGCCATTTCTGCGGCAAGCCTGGCCACATCAAGGATCAGTGTCGGAAGTTTTTGGGCCAGTGTCTGGTTTGTGGTGATGCTTCCCATGTCGCGAAGGATTGTCGGCATGCGGGTCCGCTACGGAGGGCTCCTGTTGCAGCTCAGCCGTTGCAACAGCGAGCGTCTGTTCCTGCTGGTCGTGGAGCAGCTCTTGTTCCGTAGAGGCAGGCTTTTCAGCAGGCTGTTCCGCCAAGGAGGCAGGCTTTTCTGATGACCGCTGCGGAGAGCGAGGCTGTGGATGAGGTTATCGCAGGTAATCCTCAATCTAGCTGTTACTTTCCTAGCTGGTTTGACTGTTAGATTGTGTTGTTTGCTTGAGCATGGTTGTTTGCTAGAATAGGGTTTGATTGTTAAATTGATTGTTAGGTGTGGTTTTGGTTTGCACATTTCCTGCACGAGTCCTCTTTGACTCTGGTGCATCGATGTGCATTATTTCTCGGAGCTTCGTGGAGAGGCATTCCTTGTCGACGTCCCCTCTTCCCAAGAGTTGGAATATCGTTACAGGGAATGGTGTGGTCTCGGTGGATCGTGGTTGCAATTCTTGCTCGTTGGTGGTCTATGGACATGAGCTTTTCGCTGATTTCATTGTCCACGACATCATCAACTATGATACGGTTCTTGGGATGGACTGGCTTGCGAGCTTCTATGCTACGATCGACTGTCGGAGGAAGAAGGTGGTGTTCGAGATTCCCGGACATCCAGTATTTGAGTTCAGTCGTGGTAGCAGTTCGCTTGGTCATGTAAGATTTCGGGCCAGGCTGATGGAGGCTGTGGCTATGCAGATGGAGCTGGAGTGGCCAGCTGTGGTGCGAGATTTTGGCGACGTCTTCCCCGAGGAAATGTCTGGTTTGCCGCCTGATCGAGCTTTGGAATTTTCTATCGACCTCGTTCCAGGTGCGCAGCCGATTTCGAAGGCGCCGTATTGTATGGCACCTGCAGAGTTGGAAGAGTTGCGGAAGCAGTTGGATGAGCTTTTGCAGAAGGGTTATATTAATCCTAGCGTGTCTCCGTAGGGAGCACCGGTGTTACTGGTTAAGAAGAAGGATGGTTCGCGTCGCATGTGCGTGGACTATCGGGAGTTGAATGCGGTGACCATTAAGAATAAATACACGTTGCCTCGCATCGATGATATTTTTGATCAGCTTGGAGGTTCTAGGGTGTTTTCTAAATTGGATTTGAGGAGTGGTTACCATCAGTTGAAGGTGAAGAAGGGAGATGTTCCGAAGACAGCGTTCAGGACGAAGTATGGACACTATGAGTTCGTGGTTATGCCTTTTGGCGTAACTAACGCGCCCGCCGTTTTCATGAATCTGATGAACCTGATTTTCTACGACTTTTTGGATAAGTTTGTCGTTATCTTTATTGATGACATTCTGATCTATTCGAAGTCGGAGGAAGAGCATGCCTCGCACTTAAGGACAGTGTTGGAGATTTTGAGGAAGCATCGTTTGTATGCTAAGTTTTCGAAGTGCGAGTTTTGGCTGGATAGGGTTGCTTTTCTCGGGCATGTGGTGACTGGAGGTGGTATTTCAGTGGATCCCGAGAAGATTCGGGCCATCAGGGAGTGGCCTGTTCAGTCGTCTGCGTCTGAGATTCCGAGTTTCCTTGGACTTGCTGGTTACTATCGGCGATTCATTAAGGACTTTTCTCGTATTGCTGAGCCGATGACCAGGTTGACGCGGAAGGATGTTGCTTTTGTTTGGTCGGGTGATTGTGAGAGTGCTTTTGTTGTTCTGAAGGAGAGGTTGACGACTGCCCCTATTCTTGTCGTGCCTGATCGTAGCGGTGGATTTGAGATCTTTTGCGATGCTTCTGGCAAGGGTCTCGGTTGTGTGTTGCATCAGCACGGACACGTTGTGGCGTATGCGTCTCGTCATCTTAAGGTTCATGAGAAGAATTACCCGACGCATGATTTGGAGTTGGCTGCCGTTGTGTTTGCTCTTAAGATTTGGAGGCACTTCCTGCTGAGTGAGAAAGTGAAGATTTTCACCGATCACAAAAGCTTGAAGTATATTTTATCTCAAAATGAGCTCAACATGCGACAGCGTCGATGGTTGGAGCTTATGGCGGATTATGATATTGATTTGCAGTTTCACCCTGGCAAGGTGAATGTGGTTCCGGATGCTTTGAGTAGGCTTCCGGCGGTGATGATTTTGACCTCGCAGTGGAGATTGCAGCAGGATTTTTGCGAGTCTGGCGTGGAGATTGTTCTTCCTGGAGAGGCTTCGTCGTTGATGTACATGTAGGTACAGTCGACGATCGTGGATCGGATTAAGGCTGGCCAGGCTGAGGATCCGAAGCTGGTGAGGATTCGGGAGCATGTGGAAGCCGGTCTGCGGACTGACTTTTTGATTCATGAGGATGGCTCGCTGAGGTTTGGAGCCAGGTTGTGTGTGCCGGCTGGGGATATCAGAGAGGAGCTGATGGTGGAGGCACACAGTTCGCCGTATTCTGTGCATCCTGGTGGCACCAAGATGTACCAGGATCTTCGTCTGAATTATTGGTGGCATGGTATGAAGAGGAGCGTGGCTCGGAGTGCAGCCAAGTGCTTGGTTTGCCAGCAAGTGAAGGCGGAGCATCAGCGTACGGCCGGGTTGCTACAACCGCTTCCGATTCCGGAGTGGAAATGGCAACACATCACTATGGATTTCGTGACTGGACTACCTCGGAGTCCGAAGCAGAATGACGCGATTTGGGTGATCGTAGATCGATTGACCAAATCTGTGCACTTTATTCCGTTCCGAGTGGGACAGTCCACTGAGGTGCTAGCGAGGAGATACATGGAGGTAAATTCTTTTACTCTCTGTTTTTATTTCCTTTTCCTAGTTTGGATAGCGATGTGACGTGAATCGTGCAGGAGGTTGTGCGACTTCACGGAGTCCCCGTGAGTATCGTGTCTGACAGAGACACGAGGTTCACATCTCAGTTCTGGCAGAGTTTGCAGAAGAGCTTGGGTACGCGTCTGAGTTTCAGCACGGCGTACCATCCGCAGACGGATGGCCAGTCCGAGAGGACGATTCAGATTTTGGAAGACATGCTGAGGGCGTGCATGTTGGATTTCAAGGGTTCGTGTGAGGACCATCTACATTTGGTGGAGTTCTCTTACAACAACAGCTTCCAGGCGAGTATTGGCATGGCGCCTTTCGCCGCTCTTTATGGGAGGAAATGTCGATCGCCATTGAGTTGGGATGACGTTGGTGATCGGGAGTTGTTGGGGCCTGAGATGATCGTGGAGGCCGTGGATATCGTCAGGAATATTCGGGAGAGGTTGAGGATTGCTCAGGACCGTTTTAAGCATTGGGCGGATGCTAACGTCGTCCTTTGGAGTTTCAGCCGGGCGACCATGTGTTCTTGAAGATTTCCCCGAATCACGGTGTGATTCGTTTCGGGAAGCGTGGGAAGTTGAGCCCGCGATACATTGGACCGTTTGACATTTTGGAGAGGGTTAGCAAGGTAGCTTATCGCTTGGCCTTGCCGCCATCTTTGGAAGGAGTTCACAATGTTTTCCATGTGTCGCAGCTTCGTCGATACATTAGCGATCCGTCTCATGCGGTAGATTTTTCGGAGATTACCGTTCGCCCCGATATGACGTATGACCAGCATCCAGTGCAGATTCTGGACAGGCGTCAGAAATCGCTTCGGAACAAGATTGTCAATCTTGTGAGGGTGATGTGGCGACACGGCTCACCTGGAGAGTCTACTTGGGAGAATGAGGATGAGATGCGAGAGCGTTTCCCACTTTTGTTTCCGGACTCGTGAGTATTTGGAATTCCGAGGACGGAATTTTTCTTAAGTTGGGGAGGATGTAACGACTGCTTTTCATGTATCTGAATTTATTATAATATAATATATGTTTTGGTGGATTTTCTCCTCATGTGTGGTTTTCGTCTCCGTAGCTTTCATTTTCGATCGATTCATCGTATTTTCTCGCTTCTTCCTTAGGATCGTCGATTTCGAAGTGTGTCACTCGTGACGGACTTCATAACGGTCGTATCTAACTAATAGATCAAGCCTAGGAGTCTTAGGAATCGATCCCGGGGCACCGCGCTCCGTATCGGAACTTTTGGTGCTCATTAGCCGGTGTAAGAAGGGCCACCGACCGACTAGATGACGATCCAGTCGGTCAGCAATCCTTCTTGGACCGACTAGTTAGCTTTCTAAATTTCCCAGGAGTTACTGTTTATCGTTAGTTGGTCTAAGAACGTTGGTTGACCGACTAGGTTGCAAACTAGTCGGTCAGCAATGCTTCTTTAACCGACTAACTCATCATCTTATTTTTGTATCAGCTACTGTTTACTCTTAGTCGGTCTAAGAACGTTCATCGACCGACTAGATGCTAAACTAGTCGGTCAGTAATTGTTCATGGACCGACTAACTCTAAAATCCTATTTTCGTTCAGGAGTTACTGTTTGCACTTAGTCGGTCTGCGTTGGTCGACCGACCGACTAGTTGCCAAACCAGTCGGTCAGTGGTTGCTCTTTGACCGACTAACTAGTGTTGAAACCCTAATTTCTGGGTAGCCGCCAGCTCAACCTATTTAAACCCAACCCAAACGATTTCATCTTCTCCAACACGACCCAAAACCCTAAAATCTTCCCCCTTGAGCCCCCATCTTCCTCCAAGCTTCATTTCTCCATTCCAAGCCCTAGAATCATCATCCAAACCATCCATTCACTCCATCTACCTCTCATATTCCCCAAAATCTCACCAAAACCCATCAAAATCCCCCAAAACCCTAGTTTCCCCAAACTTCTCCAATCTTTTCCAGATCTGATCCTAGGGTTCCCCGGAGTGTTTCTTCCGTCTCCTCTCGGTAAGAAATCGATCTACCGTTGTTTTCATAACTTATTTATAATTTCTATGAAACCCTAATAAATTTCATGTTGTTTGATGATTGTTCCCCCAAAACAGCGATTTCCCCGTAGATTGGCGCCCGTGTGACGAAGTGGTCATCATCCCCGGTGCTAGGCAAGTGAAACTTGCCACTTAGGGTTTAGGCCATGTTTTAGGCCATTTTCTTGTAGTAGGCGTAAAAGAGGCTAGGCGACGAAATGATACTCGCCTAGGCAAATTGGGGAACTAGCTTGACAACGAAGCTAGTTCCGACATTTAGCATGTTGCACAATTACCATGTCATGTTTACTTTCCATTAACGGTACGCAATTTAAATGTCATGTCATTGCATTCTTTTGGTGATTCCGTGATTGCGTAGCATCGCTACAATACTTGTGTTCCTGGCTCGTGACCAGAAGCGAGCATAATGAGTTACTAACCCCAACGCTCGATATATTGAATTGTGAACTAAGAAACAAGCTCCCGTGCGGGGCAACCCTGGCTCACTTGCTGGGCTCATGTTCAGGGACCCTGGCTTGTTTAGTGCGGGATGGGGTAAGGGTTAAGCGGCCAGGCAACTGGGGGTCTGTTTGATCAACAACTGCAGTTGTAAGGCGTAAACTCTTTGGGGTGGGGTAGTGTTTAGTGCCGATCGGTCTGAATGTTGTACCATTCAGCGAAGGGCGTAAACATCAACAAAACAACCGTGAACGTGATTTGTGTTTAATGCCAATCGGTCTGAATGTTGTACCATTCAGCGAAGGGCGTAAACACCTACAACAATGTGAATTGATTGAGATTGATAGTAGCTTGGCTACTCTTGTCTTGTCCCGATGATTGTTCTCTTGTACAAATTGTCTTGCCATGTTTTAATTGTGCACTCATGTTATAACTGCCATGCCATGCATACTAAACTGCTAGGTTGCTAGAGCCTTACTTTCAGTTTCCTTGCTCAAGTCTTTTAGACTTGCTGACATGTGCCCCTTTACTCTTTTGGGTGACACATGTTAGATCCTGAGCCTGAGTACCTTGTTGAGGACGAGGTGTTTGCTGACGCCGAGCCCGAGCTTGTGTTTGACGGGGAGTACGTGGACACTGGGGACCAGTCCTAGTGCCTTCGTTTTGTTTTACTTTTGTTTGACAGTTGTTTTGTTATCGGTGCATAGCACCTATACTTTGTTATGTCGTCGCTTTGTTGGCCTTGTTCTGGGCCTTGGACTCTTTTCTTTTAGCCTGGTGGCTTTTCTGGATGTTGGACTTATGTTGGTGTTGGACAATTTATGAGATGTGAATTTTATTTCAGTCGCTCAATACTTGTGTTATTATTGTTATTCCGTTGTGGTTACAGGGACCTGCTTATATTTTATTGACGCTTATCGGGTTTGGGGCTTCACAGCTCCACTCCCGTGCGGACCTTTTCACGTCTCGCCTCCATTTTAGGGAAGCGGGTCGTGACAAGAAGTGAAGAAAGAAATGAAAACGTATAGGGTTTAAATAGAAAGAAATCGCGGCGGCTACAACTTAACCTAGGGTTCCTGGAACAACCTGTCGGTCAGTGAAGAGTGGTCGACCGACTAGTTAGGGAACTAATCGGTCGGTCGTCCAACTGAGACCGACTAAATGGCAAACAGTGAACAGGGTCGGTACAGGGTAGAAAGATCTAGTCGGTCTGTGAAGGTCCGTCAACCGACTAGTTAGGGAACTAGTCGGTCGGTGAATATTCATTGACCGACTAAATGGCTAAATGTGAGACAATAAGCACTGAGAGTTAGTCGGTCTGAGAAGAAACTCTAACCGACTAGTTTCTCAACTAGTCGGTCGATAGTCGTTCTTTGACCGACTAATGATAAACAGTAACTCAGCTGCCAAAAAGATCTCAGAATTAGTCGGTCTGAGAACAAGTTCTAACCGACTAGTTTGGGAACTAGTCGGTCGATGAATGTACTTAGACCGACTAAGCGTAAACAGTAACGCAGCTGAAATATACAAGATGAACTAGTCGGTTCTTGAAGAGTTTCTGACCGACTAGATTGTAATCTAGTCGGTTGGTTTTCCTTCTTGAACCAACTAAGATGCACGAAAAGTGTCGAATCAAAGCGCGAAGCTTCGGGAAGACTCCTATGGCTTCTAAGATCAACCTAGCTCTATGATATGGTCAAGATGAAGTTCATCCACACACAAGGAAGAGAACAACCACAATATATATATAATAGCCAAAACATAGATAAAAAACCAGTCGTTACATCCTACCCACCTTAAGAAAAATTCTGCCCTCGGAATTTCCTAACACTCACGTGTCAGGGAACAAAAGTGGGCATCGCTCTCTCATCTCATCCTCTCTCTCCCAAGTAGACTCTCCTAGCGAGCCGTGTCACCACATCAACCTAACAAGATTGACTGTCTTGTTCCGGAGTGACTTCTGACGCCTGTCCAAAATCTGCACTGGCTGCTGGTCAGACGTCAGATCGGGGCGAACGGTGATCTCCGAGAAATCCACAGCATGAGATGGATCGCTGATGTATCAACGAAGCTGTGACACATGGAAGACATCGTGAACTCCTTCCAACGATGGTGGCAAGTCTAAGCGGTAGGCTACCTCGCCAACTCTCTCCAGATGTCAAACGGTCCAATGTATCTCGGGCTCAGCTTCCCCCGTTTCCCAAAGCGAATCACTCCTCGATTCGAGGAAATCTTCAGGAACACATGGTCACCTAGCTGAAACTCCAAAGGACGCCGTTTAGCATCAGCCCAATGCTTGAAACAGTCCTGAGCAATCCTCAGCTTCTCCCGTATGTTCCTCACAACATCCACTGCCTCCACAATCATCTCCGGTCCTAACAGCTCCCTGTCTCCAATGTCATCCCAGCTCAGTGGCGATCGACATTTCTTCCCATATAGCGCGGCGAAAGGTGCCATGCCAATACTCGCCTGGTAGCTGTTATTGTAGGCAAACTCAACAAGGTGGAGATGATCTTCCCAAGATCCCTTGAAGTCCAACATGCACGCCCTCAGCATGTCCTCCCCACTGCCTCCACAACCACAATATATATATAATAGCCAAAACATAGATAAAAAACCAGTCGTTACATCCTACCCACCTTAAGAAAAATTCCGCCCTCGGAATTTCCTAACACTCACGTGTCAGGGAACAAAAGTGGGCATCGCTCTCTCATCTCATCCTCTCTCTCCCAAGTAGACTCTCCTGGCGAGCCGTGTCACCACATCAACCTAACAAGATTGACTGTCTTGTTCCGGAGTGACTTCTGACGCCTGTCCAAAATCTGCACTGGCTGCTGGTCAGACGTCAGATCGGGGCGAACGGTGATCTCCGAGAAATCCACAGCATGAGATGGATCGCTGATGTATCAACGAAGCTGTGACACATGGAAGACATCGTGAACTCCTTCCAACGATGGTGGCAAGTCTAAGCGGTAGGCTACCTCGCCAACTCTCTCCAGATGTCAAACGGTCCAATGTATCTCGGGCTCAGCTTCCCCCGTTTCCCAAAGCGAATCACTCCTCGATTCGAGGAAATCTTCAGGAACACATGGTCACCTAGCTGAAACTCCAAAGGACGCCGTTTAGCATCAGCCCAATGCTTGAAACAGTCCTGAGCAATCCTCAGCTTCTCCCGTATGTTCCTCACAACATCCACTGCCTCCACAATCATCTCCGGTCCTAACAGCTCCCTGTCTCCAATGTCATCCCAGCTCAGTGGCGATCGACATTTCTTCCCATATAGCGCGGCGAAAGGTGCCATGCCAATACTCGCCTGGTAGCTGTTATTGTAGGCAAACTCAACAAGGTGGAGATGATCTTCCCAAGATCCCTTGAAGTCCAACATGCACGCCCTCAGCATGTCCTCCCCACTGCCTCCATAACCACAATATATATATAATAGCCAAAACATAGATAACAAACCAGTCGTTACATCCTACCCACCTTAAGAAAAATTCCGCCCTCGGAATTTCCTAACACTCACGTGTCAGGGAACAAAAGTGGGCATCGCTCTCTCATCTCATCCTCTCTCTCCCAAGTAGACTCTCCTGGCGAGCCGTTTCACCACATCACCCTAACAAGATTGACTGTCTTGTTCCGGAGTGACTTCTGACGCCTGTCCAAAATCTGCACTGGCTGCTGGTCATACGTCAGATCGGGGCGAACGGTGATCTCCGAGAAATCCACAGCATGAGATGGATCGCTGATGTATCGACGAAGCTGTGACACATGGAAGACATCGTGAACTCCTTCCAACGATGGTGGCAAGTCTAAGCGGTAGGCTACCTCGCCAACTCTCTCCAGAATGTCAAACGGTCCAATGTATCTCGGGCTCAGTTTCCCCCGTTTCCCAAAGCGAATCACTCCTCGATTCGAGGAAATCTTCAGGAACACATGGTCACCTGGCTGAAACTCCAAAGGACGCCGTTTAGCATCAGCCCAATGCTTGAAACGGTCCTAAGCAATCCTAAGCTTCTCCCGTATTTTCCTCACAACATCCACTGCCTCCACAATCATCTCCGGTCCTAACAGCTCCCTGTCTCCAATGTCATCCCAGCTCAATGGCGATCGACATTTCTTCCCATATAGCGTGGCGAAAGGTGCCATGCCAATACTCGCCTGGTAGCTGTTATTGTAGGCAAACTCAACAAGGTGGAGATGATCTTCCCAAGATCCCTTGAAGTCCAACATGCACGCCCTCAGCATGTCCTCTAAGATCTGGATCGTCCTCTCGGACTGGCCATCCGTCTGCGGGTGGTACACCGTGCTGAAACTCAGACTCGTACCCAAACTCTTCTGCAAACTCTGCCAGAACTGAGACGTGAACCTCGTGTCTCTGTCCGACACGATACTCATAGGGACTCCGTGAAGTCATACGATCTCATGCATGATTCACGTTACATCACAATCTAAACTAGGAAAGGAAGTAGAAACGGGAAGTAAAGGAATTTACCTCCATATATCTCCTCGCTAGCGTCTCAGTAGACTGTCCTACTCGGAAGGGAATAAAGTGCGTGGATTTGATTAATCGATCTACGATCACCCAAATCGTGTCATTCTGCTTCGGACTCCGAGGTAGTCCAGTCACAACGTCCATAGTGATGTGTTGCCACTTCCACTCCGGAATCGAAAGCGGTTGTAGCAACCCTGCCGTACGCTGATGCTCCGCCTTTACCTGCTGGTATACCAGCCACTTGGCTACACTCTGAGCCACACTCCTCTTCATACCATGCCACCAATAGTTCAGGCGAAGATCCTAATACATCTTGGTCCCACCAGGATGCACAGAATACGGCGAACTGTGTGCCTCCACCAATAACTCCTCTCTGATGTCTCCAGCTGGCACACACAACCTGGCTCTAAACCTCAGCGAACCATCCATATGAATGAAGAAGTCAGTCCACAGACCGGCTTCCACCTGCTCTCGAATATTCACCAACTTCGGGTCTCCAGCCTGTCCAGCCTTGATCCTATCCATGATCGTCGATTGTATCTGCATACACATCAACAAAGAGGCCTCTCCAGGAAGAACAATCTCAATACCAGACTCGCAAAAATCCTGCTGCAATCTCCACTGCGAAGTCAACATCATCACCGCCGGAAGCCTACTCAGCGCATCCGGAATCACATTCACCTTGCCAGGGTGAAACTGCAGACGAATCTCATAATCTGCCATGAGCTCCAACCACCGACGCTGTCGCATGTTGAGCTCCTTCTGGGTTAAAATATACTTCAAGCTTTTGTGATCGGTGAAGATCTTCACCCTCTCACTCAGCAGGAAGTGCCTCCAAATCTTCAGCGCAAACACGACTACTGCCAACTCTAAGTCATGCGTCAGGTAAATCTTCTCATGGGTCTTAAGTTGACGTGAAGCATACGCTACCACGTGCCCATGCTGATGCAATACGCAACCGAGACCCTTGCCAGAAGCATCGCAAAATATCTCGAATCCTCCACTCCGATCAGGCACAGCAAGAACAGGGGCAGTCGTCAGCCTCTCCTTCAGAACACCAAAAGCCTCCCCACAACCATCAAACCAAACAAATGGTACATCCTTCCGCATCAGTCTGGTCATCGGCTCAGCAATACAGGAAAATTCCTTAATGAACCGCCGGTAATTACCTGCAAGCCCAAGGAAACTCCGGATCTCAGACGCTGACTACGGAACATGCCACTCTCTAATAGCCTTGATCTTCTCGGGGTCCACCGAAATACCATCTTCTGACTCCACATGCTCGAGAAAAGCAACTCTGTCCAGCCAAAACTCGCACTTGGAATACTTAGCATACAACCGATGCTTCCTCAAGATCTCCAACACTGTCCTCAAGTGCGATGCATGCTCCTCCTCTGACTTTGAGTAGATCAGAATGTCGTCAATGAAGATAACGACAAACTTGTCTAAAAAGTCATAGAAGATCAGATTCATCAGATTCATAAATATGGCGGGTGCGTTGGTTACACCGAAAGGCATAACCACGAACTCGTAGTGTCCATACTTCGTCCTGAATGCTGTCTTCGGAACATCTTCCTTCCTCACCTTCAGCTGATGATAACCGCTCCTCAGATCCAACTTAGAGAATAACCTCGATCCTCCAAGCTGATCAAAGATGTCATCTATACGAGGCAATGGATATCGATTCTTGACGGTCACCGCATTCAACTCCCAGTAGTCCACACACATGCGACGCGAACCGTCCTTCTTCTTCACAAGCAAGACCGGTGCTCCCCACGGAGACACACTGGGATGAATGTAACCCTTCTGAAGAAGTTCATCCAGCTACTTCCATAATTCTTCCAATTCTGCTGGTGCCATGCGATAGGGCACCTTCGAGATAGGCTGCGATCCCGGAATAAGATTGATCGAAAACTCGAGAGCTCGATCGGGCGGAAATCCAGACATCTCATCGGGAAGACGTCGTCGAAGTCATGCACCACCACTGGTCTACACTGCTCCATCTGCATAGCAACGATCTCCACCGGCTTGGCCTGAAACCTGACCAGACCAAGCGAACTGCTACCACGGCTGAACTCGAACACCGGATGGCCTGGAATCTCGAACACCACCTTCTTCCTCCGACAATCGATCGTGGCGTAGAAACTCCCAAGCCAGTCCATCCCAAGGATGGCATCATAGTTGATGATGTCGTGGACGATGAAATCAGCGTAGAGCTCATGTCCACAGACCACCAAAGGGCAAGAACTGCAACCACGATGCACCGAGATCACGCCATTTCCTGTAACGATATCCCAACTCTTGGGAAGAGGGGAAGTCGACAAGGAATGCTTCTCCACAAAGCTCCGGGAAATAATGCACATCGATGCACCAGAGTCGAAGAGGACTCGTGCAGGAAATGTGCAAACCAAAATCACACCTAACAAGCAATCTAACAATCAAACCTATCCTGGCAAACATAACAAGCAACCAACAAATCCAACAAACAGACTAACTAAGAAAAGAAACAACTAGACAGAGGGTTACCTGTAATAACCTCATCCTCGGTCTCAGCCTCAACTGCAGTCATCAGGAAAGCCTGCCTCCTCGACTGAACAGCCTGCTGAAAAGCCTGCCTCTGCGGAACGAGAGGCGCTCCACATCCAGCAGGTACAGGTGCCCTCTGCTGCAACGACTGAGCTGCAACTGGTCCCTTCCAAGGCTGCTTGGACTTCAGACAGTCCCTCATGACATGCGTAGGATCACCACAAACCAAGCACTGCCCCAACATCTTCCGGCATTGATCCTTGACATGCCCAGTCTTGCCACAGAAATGGCAAGTCTTCTGAGTAGGAGGTCCTCCTGGCCTCTTGAACTGTACCGGCTGATTGGGCCTGAACCCTGGTCTCATCACTGCCCTGGCCTGCTCCATAGGCCTCTTCCCAGATCCAGAAGCACATCCTCTCTTCTCGTTCACAATCAGCTACTGCCTCTTCGCTGCAATCAAAACCTTCTGATAGGACTCCAAATCAGAAGAAGACACAAAGATCTGAAGATCCAAGGAGAGCCCCTGCAGAAACCTCTGGGCCCTCTCATCAACATCCTGCACCATCTTTGGTGCGAAACGACTCAGCCTGGTGAACTCCTGGTGGTACTGGTCCACCGTCAAGCTCCCCTGCTTCAGGTCGATGAAGCGCTGCGCCATCTCCCTCCTGGCAACCTTCGGAAAGTACTCCTCATCGAAACTGGACTTAAAAGTAGCCCAAGATATCGGCTCCTCCAGCATCTCCTCCTCGGCATCCCACCAGTTCCGAGCATTATCTCTAAGTTGTCTCTTCGCCAAGTCAACCCATCCAGCCGGGTCGACCTTCGACATCTTCAGATTGTCCTCCATATTCCTGGTCCACTCATCAGCAGCTAGAGGTCCTTTGGTCCCATCAAAGTAAGCGGGGCCCAGCTCCCGAAACTCCTTCGCTCCTGGCTGAAGCGAGGGACATTCTGGAATGGCTGTGCTGCTCGAGCAGGCGGAACATTCCGGGCATTCTGAGGCATGCCCTGCTGCACTTGCATCATCTGATGCATCATCCACATAATCTCCCCATTGGTGGGCTCTCGGTTCGGCTCCTCGACACGAGGGGGCACACCACCACTAGCTCGAGTATTCCGTCTTCCAGCCATCTAATGACACAGAAAAACGAAATAAAATCAGACTCTCAGCCATATGACTCGGGTGTTGAAATTGTTTATCGGACATTCTATAATTCTTATCGTTGTTCCGATTAAGTCACAGTTATAGAGGTGACCTGCATGGGCAACCAACCAAACCTGTCACGACCCGCTTCCCTAAAATGGAGGCGAGGCATGACAAGGCCCGCTCAGGCAAGGAGCTGTGAGGCTCCAGCCTGTAAAGCGTCTTGGATATCACGCAGATCCCTGTAATGTGACACTGAACAAAGATAACAATAATAAAAAGAGGCAAATAAATAAATTATTCATCTCAATGTCCAATAAATGTCCATCAACCAGAAAAGCCACTATGCTAACAACAGAGTCCAAAAGAAAAGGCCCAGCATGGCCAACAACGAAAGTAACAACAAAATGGTGCTACTCACCGACAAGCTAACAACATACTAACAAAGAGAAACGACGAAGGAACACTAGGACTGGTCACCGGTGTCCTCGTACTCCACGTCAGCAACGGAATCAGGCTCAAACTCCACGAACTCCTCGCCCTCAACTGCGGACTCTGGCTCAGCAACTAACATGCGTCACCCAAAGAGAAGGGGCACATGTCAGCAAAGTCTACAAGACTTTGTGCAAGGAAACTAAAAGGAAGGTAAAAGCAACCTAGCAATTCTAAAGTATGCATGTCATGACATATATATAAGATGTGCAGCAAATAAGTAAAAGCAAGTATGACATGGCAAGGAGTAAACATCACATGGAAGCATGGACATGACAAGGAACAAGTATACATTCACAATGACAAGTACAAGTATAGTAAGCACGTCGTGCTCAGAGATTCCGCCCTTTGGCTAGATAGGCTGTACGGGCCAACTCTTACGCTCAAGTGACCGTTTATCCCTACCGCTCCACGTGTATCGAGCCAGGGCCTTACCCCCGAACATAGAACGCTCGCTTCTGGATCACGAGCCAGGAAGTGTTTTAACAAGTATGGCGTAGGGTTATGCCCGCATAGCAGGTGCCTAGCCAGAAACACGGATTGTACATGGATTTTGTAGCGTGTGCTACGATGCAACATACAAAACAAATGGCATGTAAGAATGAAAATGCATGGCAGATATTCAATTAAAATGCATACCGTTAAATAAATTAAACGTGACAGGCAAATGCATGACATGACTTGACAAGGCAATTCTAGCTTCGTTGTCAAGCTAGAACTTGGAAATTGCGCCTAGACCGCTATAATTTCATGGTCTAGTCTCTTTCACGCTAAAAGCAAGAATTGGCCTAAAGCATGGCCTAAAACAAGGTTGGTAAGTTCCACTTGCCTGGTTCCGGTGATGTCGGTCGACGAGAGTTCGCTATTCTACGGGGAAAAGGGTTCGCTGTTATGGCAAAACAGAAAATCAGAATTTGATGTTCTAATCCGAATTTGTATTGGAATCCTACAACGTCTAGTAATCCATTTTTATTTGGTTTTCTAAATTATAGTGTGGGTTACAAGTTGATTAAGGACAGATCACTAACCGTATATGAAGCGGAAGAACCGATGATCAAGACGCCTGCAGGTAGGAGAAGATCTCGTCGTATCTGGATTGCCGTCGCCAAATCTGAGCTTAGCACGGCAACGGAAGAGCGATCCGGGGAAGAAGTTGCGGCTGAAGGGATCCCCTGCGGCTGATATATAATGGATCTGGAGAATGGAGATTGTAGGGGAAAAAATGGAGCAAAAGAGAATTTGGGGGTTTTAGGGTTGGCCGGCGGCCTACGGGGTGGTGCCGACGCAATGGGGGTGTGAGAGAGCACGGGAGGATGAAGGAAGGCAAGAGGAAGGTTGGGGAATGATTGGGGAAGAAGGTTGTCTAAGATAAGTGAAGAAAGAAATGAAAACTTATAGGGTTTAAATAGAAAGAAATAGCGGCGGCTACAACTTAACCTAGGGTTCCTGGGACAACCTGTCTGTCAGTGAAGAGTGGTCGACCGACTAGTTAGGGAACTAGTCGGTCGGTCGTCCAACTGAGACCGACTAAAAGGCAAACAGTGAACAGGGTCGGCATAGGGTAGACAGATCTAGTCGGTCTGTGAAGGTCCATCAACCGACTAGTTTGGGAACTAGTCGGTCGGTGAATATTCATTGACCGACTAAATGGCTAAATGTGATAGACAATAAGTACTAAGAGTTAGTCGGTCCGAGAAGAAACTCTAACCGACTAGTTTCTCAACTAGTCGGTCGATAGTCGTTCTTTGACCGACTAACGATAAACAGTAACTCGGCTGCAAAAAAGATCTCAGAATTAGTCGGTCTGAGAGCAAGTTCTAACCGACTAGTTTGGGAACTAGTCGGTCGATGAATGTACTTAGACCGACTAAGCGTAAACAGTAACTCAGCTGAAATATACAAGATGAACTAGTCGGTTCTTGAAGAGTTGCCGACCGACTAGATTGCAATCTAGTCGGTTGGTTCTCCTTCTTGAACCAACTAAGATGCACGAAAAGTGTCGAATCGAAGCGTGAAGCTTCATGAAGACTCCTATGGCTTCTAAGATCAACCTAGCTCTATGATACGGTCAAGATGAAGTTCATCAACACACAAGGAAGAGAACAACCACAATATATATATAATAGCCAAGACATAGATAAAAAAAACCAGTCGTTACAATACCATAGATGTCCAAATCTAAAGATATATATTTACAAGTTTGTCATCATCAAAAAGCGGGAGAATGTTTGAATTTCATAATTCCATATTTTTATTCCCATATGGTTTTGATATGACAAACATATTCAGTGCTACTAACTCTATCTATGCAGATACAAATACATGCTGAGTTCCACACATTCAGATATCTTCATGCATATTCAAATGGATATATCATAGTTCATGAAGCTGGAAAGGCAAAGGCACTTTACATCCACGACTTGGATATATATTCACTTATTAAGGATCCACTACAAAGAAGCTTCTCAGATTCAGATGCATATGCAGTCCTATCTACGGCTTTTATGTAATCGATGTAAAATTTACTTTTTTAGAGTTACAAAGCCTTGTAATACTATATCTTAGTCTCCTAGGTTCCATTACTCAGAATTCTACACCTCCCAATTTCGAAAATTTATACCCAAAAAATTGGCAGACCAATTTCCAGATTGGTCGACCAATTTTAAATCTTCGAATTTGACTATGTGATTTCTTGAGCAAACTCCCTTGACCATGTAGATTCTGAAACTACCTTCCAACGGTCAAAATTTCTTCTCAAAATTTTGGTCGACCAATTTTATTTTTTGGTCGACCAATCACAAAACTAGCCTTTTGATGCCCAAACTTCCCAGAGCGGTTTATGACCGTTTCCCAACGTCATTAACACTTCTCAACCATTCCTAAACATTATATATAGAGGGGTAGACCTTCTCTTTCAATACACACACTTTCATCTTCTCTACTTTCATTTTTGTTGAAATCAAGCCTCTAATTTTCTTAAGTATTTAGCCATTAATTGTTCTTTTCTTATTTGTAAGAAGAAATCATTAGATTTCTCTTTTCGTTTAAGAACAGAAGAACTTGGATTTCAACACTTTTTGGGAAAGTTGTTCTTTTCTTATTTGTAAGAGGAAATCATTAAATTTCTCTCTTTGTTTAAGAACGGAAGAACTTCAATTGTGTTTCACCATTATATATCTTGAAACATTGAAGTTTCTCTTTTAAACACCAATACTTTGAATTCATATTACATATTCATTACAAGGCTATAAGGTGTTTATTTTCTTTCATTTCATTACAAAGTTATTTGAATCTCTTGGAGAGAGATTGTACAAAGTTTGGGACATGGAGAGTGTCGCCATTTTTGTAAAGTTGGTGCTTGCGGGGCAAGTGATTATAGTAGATTGAAAATCTCTACTGTGAGTAGAGGACTGGACTAGGATCAAGAGGATCCGAACCAGGATACTTCTCTGTGTTTGCGATTGATTTATTTTCAATACTTGTCATTTCATTTCTGTGCCATCTTTGCAAATATCAGTAACGTTTTATTTGCAACATTTTTTTGTTACATACACTATTCACCCCATCTAATGTATTGATCCATATAGGCTAGAATTGCAAATTTTAGTTCTAATTATCTCTTGCACATTCTCATGTTAATCTTGGATGAATTATTAGGGCACAATTTCATTGGTTAAGTCCCGAGAGGGCACACTTTGAGAAGAGACCATGTTCATGGCTGATTAGTGCTATGATGATGCATCCATGCTTATTGCAAATTATTGTGCTCTTGAATGCTAAATATTCCGATTAAGCTTCCTTAGCCGGATAATCAATTAAGTTATATGTGGGTGATTTGGGCTTGATTAACTCCATTATTAGTGAACCCACAACACATGCTCCTCTCCTAGCCATCCTAACTCCCCATTTGGTTCTCTAACCCTACCCACTTAGGATAGGATTGTAGATTCACCACACGTTTCTCCCATACTATTCCACCGTTAGCGAGGTGGTTGTAACACGCTGTATCTTTCTTTATCGATCAATTTTGCGAATGTAGAACGACTTGTCCCTATGATCCGACCCGGTACTCACCGGTTATTTTTTATTGCATTGTCGCTCCTACACCTGGGAGTGGAAGGAGTGCTTTTGTGCGTCCTCCGATTCAATCATTTGGCGTGGTTGCCAGGGACAACTGTTTCTATTATTTGCATTTTTTGATTGATTTTGAAAGTTTTAGTGTGATACTTCTATCTCTTAGTGGCGTGTCTTTCCATTTTATTTATTTATCACTTATTATGTCTTTTGGTTGTTTATTTTCATTTTCTTAAGAAAATTTTTTACAACAAAATGGCATCATCTTCAGATTTTTTTCCGACATTGATTTGAAGGATATCCCACTCTGCCATACTTTTATAGTTCGGAGTGGGAGAACCCTCATTTACATATAAAAAGGTTTGCAGAATGGATGTATTCATGTCTTGGTGGGAATATATGTGATGATTGCATATATTTTAGATTCTTCCCCTATTCGTTGCAAGATAATTCTAGATTGTGGTTTGATTCATTGTCTCTCGACTCACATTTTACTTGGTTATCATTTCAGGCTGATTTTCTCCGAGTGTTTTTGCCTATTTTCTTGGAGCAGGTACAGGGGCGGCAGGCCATAGAGCAGCATTTAGCGAACTTTATCCAATCTGAATGGGAGGCCTACCATCAGGCTTGGCAGAGGTTCAATGATTTGGTGCTTGCGTGTCCACACCATTGTTTCTACGAGTATCATCTCCTACAGATATTTTATACAGGATTATCGCCATCTGGGCGAGATGTCATGCAGATAAGCTGTGGTGGAGAATTCTTTGATTATTCGATCGAGGATTCATGGTGTTACCTGAGGGACCTTGTATAATATGAGGAGACAGTCCAGCAGGTCCAAGACCAGCATGAGGAGCCAGCTGAGGGCTCATTCCATTACGGCCCTACGGAGGAACAAGCAGAACATGATGATGGGGCACATTAGAGCCAAGTAGAGGAAGCTGAATGTCCATATTTTGAGGAGTTAGAGGAGATGGATGATGGAGTGCGTGTCGACCATGACAGAGACACGATGCATTTTCACTTTGAGGTTAGGGATGAAGCGGATGTGCATGATGGCCAAGAGCAGATTGAGGACACCATGGAGCCTGAGCCAAAATCTACTTCAGAGTTAGCTTCGCAGGTTGAGGCAGTTGAGTACTTAGGGAGGACGACTAAGATGAACTATTTTTGGGATGACGAGGATGATGCGTGCTTGGATTTGCCCGAGACAAGTCTACCTCCAATCCTGTCACAGTGTCACTTCCCTCACCTCAGGATGCACACTTGCCAGTCATCGAGGAGGTTTGTCAGGAGCAGTTACCAATTGTGGGGAGTGCCGCAGAGATTGTTGATGTTGATATTGATGTCGAGGAAGAGGATAGTGACGGAGATTGCGACATGGTATATATTAAGCCCGAGCTCCCTCCTACTCTAGTTTTCTCTCTGTAGCCACTTCCACCTCCTCTTGAGGCAGAGTATCATGCCACACCTAGCGCTAGTATTCAGGGAAGTTTCCACCATCTCATGCCTTGCATTTCTGAACCCAAATTTTCACTTCCATATACATTTGCTTCAGATGGTTGTCCGTTGCATTTACATTCTTTTATTTACTTTGACGACCCGTTTTGGAATGCTTTTGTAGGGCATGAGGACATGGCTTGGATTGATGCAGCTCGTCTCCCACATGATACCTACTATCCATAGGTGACGCTGGGAGTTGCATTGCTGGAATCCAAGGAGGCCGGTGGAGGCCTTGCTCCAAAGCAGCTGGCGGAGGAGCAAAAGGAGCTGATAGATCAACTTCCTCCACCTTTATACATTCAAGATCTGCCTTTTGCCACGGTGTGTTTTTTCCAATAGTGTAAATAAATAAATATTTTATTTTAATGCTTTTGTATGCTTTTCTTTTCTTTTTAGGATTTTTTGCCGAGATCTAATACTATCCCAACATTGAGGGCAATGTTTATTTTAAGTTGGGAGGAGAGTGTTAGAATCTTTAGGATTGTTAGGATTTTGATGTTAGCTTAAAATTTTTTTTTGAGATACCTCCATTTTGCCATCACCCATTGCTCTTTATTGCATATAATTTTTTCCTCCTCGTCCCTACGCCGCTAGCTTTATGCGTAGTCCCTACATGCTTAATGCCATGCAATTTTTGCGGATTATTATTTTGGTATCAACTTCTTCGATGTTTGATTGGCACGTTTTAATTTCTTTTCCAATTTGGAGTCAAATGTTAATATGCCATGTATGAAACTATTTTAGAAGTTGTGATACTCTCTTTGAGATAATTTGGAAAAAGTTTGATGTATGTGATTGCATGAGTTGGGATGAATGGTGTAGTTTTTGGTTGGATAGGGTGTGGCCAATTGTGTATGCTTTGTTTTCTTCTTAGGGGTGGGTGGATGAATTGCTTGCTTATGTTGAGAATGAAAAGGAGAGCATTAATATAAGTGAATGATTTTCCTAATCAAATTGAGTAGCCGATGCCTCACGAAACATTGAAGAGGATGCCGAAGATGAGATTTAGGGGATCATTCCATCTCTTTGCCTATATATCGTTATCGCGTGTATGCAAAAGGGGGCGGTGTTTGCATTTCATAGCGTTATCGCATGAATGCAAAACATAAACATAAAAAAAGAAAGAAAAGAAAAGAAAAAGAAAAAGAGAATGAAAAAATGAGTGAATAAGCAATATGAATGATGCAATCTCATCTCCCACAACTTAGGGAAAATTTCTTTTGTTTTTGGCCACTTCCTTGAAAATTGGAAACTTTGACATCGTGATATTTCCTGTAACGGTCGGTTTCCGATCGTAATTTCTTTGTGCACGTGCGCTTGACCGTGCATGTATTTATTTTAGAATTTGTTTGTTTCCAAACTCTATCGTGTGATATGTCGTTGTGACCCTCTCTGAGAGTACTACATTTGTCGTGTTGATGTGCAATGTCATTTCACGGGCCGTTCGCCCACGATTTGATTTTATCTGAGGAGACGTCGCATATCTCACTTTTGACTTGAGGCGTTTTTATTTTTAATTTCATTTCTCGTCATCGAAATTGTGATCCGTCTCTTCTGACTTCTTTCTCTCGTCGCCTCAGTCGCCCCGGTATTTTTCTTATAATTTTTTGGGCACCGTTTGACCTATGTTCACTTGTAGAGCCAGTTAATTACAAGTTTGCCCCTAACAATTTAGCCCTAATTAACTCTAATTTAACCCTAGACCTAATTAGATGGCAGCCCCTCACGTGTAACCCTCTTCTAGTCACGTGGGCCCCACCCCTACTTAAGAACCTAGGGCTATTCCCATTTTTTTTCACAGCTCACGCAACCTTCTCCCTTGCGACGACCCTAGAAACCAAACACCCCCTCTTCTCATCGACCTCACCCACGTCGGAGGCCGCTGCCGCTGCCGATCATCACTGACAGCCTGCCCCGACCTCTCTCTCTCCCCTGAGATCCGAGCTGCCGCCGGTAGTCGTCGGAAGCCGCCGCATCACGCCGGAATCGCGCAGCAGCAGCCGCAGCAGCTTGCCGTGGCCGCCGCAGCCCCTGACTGCCGCCGTGAACCCCCTCTGCCTCCTCTCGCCGTTGGCAGCGACCCCAGGCCGCAAACTCCCTTTAAACAGCGTGTTTGCTCGCTGTTTTGGGTGTTTGGCGTCGTTCCGACACGTCGCCAAGATCTCGCCGTCTTCCCTCGCTGTTGGAGCCCTCCGACAGTCTCCTACACCTCTTGGGAGTATTCATCGACGTCACAAACTCTTCCTATGACTCCCGACGTTGTAGAAGTTGGGTACGACGAACTGCTCATCTCGGTTTGTCGTTACAGCTCTCCGGAAGCCGTAGAACGCCTACCCGACGCGCTGCTCGCTGATTCACCCTTACTCGCTGTTCGCGCGTTTCGTCCACTGCCCGGACGTGTCCCGCTACGCTAACCGTAGCCGAGACACCGTGGGTGACGCAGATCTTCTACCGTCCAGACTCTACGTCCGCTCTACCCCAGACTCCGGAAGAGGTTGGTTTCCGAAACTCGTAGCACAACCCCCATCGTAGCAGAACTGAAAACCTAACTAAAAATCGGCGACTAAACTCATTAAATTTATTTTCCGCTCCTTTAAAATATTGTGAACAATAGAATCGACGATCGGACTTTTTGAACTGCGCACATAGGATAGAATCATCGGATAGGCTGAACGGACACTGTTGACTTGTGACAGTTAGGGTAGCCACGCCTAACTTAGAAATGAACCTAAATAGGATTTGACGAAAATCGCGACTTGACACCGTCGCCATGATCCCTTTTCAGACGAACTACCACGGACGCGACGACTGGACGAGACGCCCCGGACAGACGACACACTCGCCGTTTCAGGCAAGTGTACCCACTTGCGTTTTCGACCGTGTTTTGGTCTTAGTTTGCTAGAACTATTAGACTGTGAATGTATAGAACCGGACATGAAATGATAGCATCCGGGACGACTCCTGACGGCTCAGACTTGACGACGAAGTCTGAGCCTGACAACAACAACTTTTGATGCTGTAGGGCTATCATGTGTGTGCGTGTGTGTGGACACCCTAGAATAACCCTTCCTGTCTTGTCACGTCCCGTCCCATCTTGCACAGCCCGCTGGGTAATAGGGCACTCACCGAGTGATCCCTTGTACTGATTCACAGCCTGCGGGCAACAGGGCACTCTCCAAGTTAGAGAGAGTGATCCCTTGTACTGATACACAGCCCGAGGGCAATAGGGCACTCTCCAAGCTAGAGAGAGTGATCCCTTGTACTGATTCTCAGCCTGCGGGTAATAGGGCACTCGCCAAGCCAGAGCGAGTGATCCCTTGTACTGGTGTCATGTCTTGTCTTGTCTTGGGGTTTGGGGTTGGGTTGAGCGTGCGCACGGCAAGAGGGTCTGATCCCCCTCGAACCGTAAGGCGTGAACCCTTTCATGTCTCACTTGTATTGTCCTGCCTTGTTTCCGTCACGTCCCGTCTTGTCTTGACACCTGTAGGTTAGTCCCGTAGTTGGTAGCACACGCTACAACTACTACTTGTTGCGCCTTACTTTCCTGTTGTGTTACTTCTGTTTTTTTACTCAGTTATAACCCCAGCATGCTAATCAACCAGTAAAACGTTGTCTAAAAGTTGATACACTTGTAGTTTGGTCTAACCCTTTTTTGTAGACCTGACCTGACGTACAGTTCCTTCTTTTGGTGCTGTACGTCAGGTGTTGAGCCAGAGTACATCGACGAGGCGGACTTGCCAGTTGACGGAGAGCCGGAGGACGTTGATCCGGAGTACGACCCGGAGGAGGACCAGAGTTAGAGGCCTCTAGTTGCTGATCCAGATTTCTGTTCCAGTTTAGATCTGGTGGGTAGCACCTGTTGCTTTTCTTGTCTAGGTTGGGTGCTTGCACTAGTAGCCTTCTTTCCTGCAGTTGTAGCCTTCGGGCGTTTTAGACTCTCGGTACTTTTGGATGTTTTATTTGGAATAAAATGAAATGATATCTCTTTTCAGTACTTTGTTGTTTCCGTACTAACTTGCAGGGACCTGTTTCCTTCGTTTGGAATATCACAGACGCTTATTGGGTCAGGGCTCTTAGCCCTGGCCTAAGCGGGCCTTAGTCACGCTTCGCCTCCGACCTTTTTGGGAAGCTGGGCGTGACAGATTTTAGTGGTGGCCCATGCAGGTCCTCTCTTTCTGCGAATACGGAACCATCGAAGTATTGAAATTCATTTTATTATCATCCAATAATTGTACGAGTCTAACCTCTGTGTTTCTGTCAATAGGATGGCCGGACGACGTGTTACCCGATCGGGGAGCTCTGGAGATGGGATTCAGGAAGACCAGAGCGGAGACTTCCGTCAGTTTCTGGGTGTGATGAGGGAGATGCTGGATGTTCAGCATCAGTTGGTTCAGCAGTCCTAGCGTGCTGCCCAGGCTGTTCCAGTTGCACCACCACCACCACCACCTGCCCCTCGAGCTGCTCCAGGAGTGAAGCAGTTCAACGAGCTCCAGCCAAGGACATTTTCGGGGAAGGAGGGACCCCTAGTTGCTGACGAGTGGATCCAGAGCACGGAGGAGAAGTTAGTTGCTGCGAAGATTCCTGATGATACCCGTGTGGAGATAGCAAAGATGCAGCTGACGGAGAATGCGAGGAACTGGTGGCGCATTGAGGAGAGGCGTCTTGAGAAGCCAGTGGGATGGAAGACCTTCAAGTCTATGTTCAAGGATAAGTATTTCACCAAGTCTGCTAGGAGGGAGCTGCTGAGCAAGTTTATAGACCTGAAGCAGGAAGGTATGACTGTCGAGGAGTATGAAGCTGAGTTTGAGATGTTGAGCCGTTTTGCCCCGCACATGGTGAAGAAGGAGGAGAAGCGAGCTGATCGCTTTCGTCAGGGACTGCGTCCGAAGATTCAGGCTTCGATGTCTTCGGCGAGTTTCTCGACTATGAGGGAGGTGCTTGATGCTGCAAAGAATCATGAGCTCATAGCTCTTTTGCCTGACCCTCCAGCTGATAAGGGGAAGCGTCCCATGGAGCAGTACCGGCCACCTGCTAGGCCGGCGATGAGGCCAGTTCAGACAGTACCATTCAAGAGGCCTGGAGCACCAGTTCAGATTCAGGGCAAGGGCCCGTGCCACTTCTGCGGAAAGCATGTACATGTTCAGGCCACCTGCAGGAAGAGGATGGGACTATGCTTAATTTGTGGAGATGCTTCGCATGCTGCGAATGATTACCCGAGAGCTCGTCATGCCGTAGTTGGAGCGCCAGCCCCGTTGCAGATGAGAGCACCTGCTCCAGTTCAGAGAGGACCTGCTGCTCGTGGACCACCTTTGCCGCCACAGAGGCAGATGTATCAGAGGGCAGCACAGCCCCAGAGGCCGGCGTATACCATGACTGCTGTTGAGACTGAGGAGTTGGATGGAGTGATAGCAGGTAACTCTTGACCCTAGTCTTTCATTTCATAGTTTAGATCTTATTATTATTAGTGTTGCTTTCTTGACTTGTCGTTAGAGTAGTTTGAATTGACCGTAGTTCCCTTATATCTTAGGCACCATTCTAGTTTCCGCTCACCCGGCCTTGGCTTTGTTCAACTCCGGTGCATCTATGTGCATCATATCCCGGAGGTTTGTAACAAAGCACTCCATTCCCACCCATACGCTCCCTAAGTGTTGGGACATCACTACAGGGAACGGAGTGGTGACGGTGAACTTGGGATGTCGATCGATTTCTTTGGTGGTCAGTGGACACGAGCTCTTCGCAGATTTCATCGTCCACGACCTGCCACACTTCGATGTCGTTCTTGGCATCGATTGGTTGGGAGACTTCCACGCCTCGATCAACTGTCACAACAAGAGGGTGGTGTTCCAGATTCCAGGTCATCCGGAGTTCGAGTTCTGCAGCAGAGATGAGTCGCTTGGGCCCATCAGATTTTGGGCCAAGCCGGAGGTACCGATTGTTGCAGCCATGCAGATGGAGATGGAGATCGAGCGACCAGCAGTCGTCAGAGACTTCGACGACGTCTTCCTAGAGGATATCTCAGGATTGCCACCCGACAGAGCTCTAGAATTTGGCATTGATCTTATACCGGGAGCGCAACCGATATCGAAGGCGCCATACCGTATGGCCCCCGCTGAGCTCGAGGAGCTGCGGAAGCAGTTGGATGAGTTGCTGCAGAAGGGTTTCATCCACCCTAGTGTGTCACCGTGGGGTGCACCTGTTTTGCTTGTGAAGAAGAAGGATGGGTCCCGTAGGATGTGCGTGGACTATCGAGGATTGAATGCTGTCACCGTAAAGAATAAGTATCTGCTGCCGTGCATCGATGATATCTTTGACCAACTTGGAGGTTCGAGAGTCTTCTCGAAGTTGGACTTGAGGAGTGGATACCATCAGTTGAAGGTGAAGAAGGACGATGTTCAGAAGACGGCTTTCCGGACGAAGTACGGACATTATGAGTTTGTGGTCATGCCGTTTGGCGTGACCAATGCTCCAGCTGTGTTCATGAATTTGATGAACTTAATATTCTACGACTTCCTGGACAAGTTTGTTGTCATCTTCATTGATGACATTCTTATTTATTCGAAGTCTGAGGAGGAGCACAGCTTTCATCTGAGGACCGTGCTGGAGACGCTGAGGAGACATAAGCTTTATGCCAAGTATAGCAAGTGCGAGTTCTGGCTGGATAGAGTCGCATTCCTGGGACACGTGGTGTCCGGTGACGGCATATCTGTGGATCCGGAGAAGGTTAGAGTAGTCAGAGATTGGCCGACTCCGCAGTCAGCGTCCGACATCAGGAGCTTCCTTGGGTTAGCAGGCTATTATCGGCGGTTCATCAAAGATTTCTCGAAGATTGCAGAGCCGATGACGAAGCTGACTAGGAAGGATGAGGAGTTTATTTGGTCAGATGCTTGTCAGGAGGCCTTCAGTATCTTGAAGGCGAGATTGACCACGACACAGGTGTTGGCAGTACCGGATCGAAGCGGAGGCTTCGAAGTTTATTGTGATGCATCATGGAAGGGCCTAGGATGCGTCTTGCATTAGCATGGCCACGTGGTCGCGTACGCTTCTCTTCAGTTGAGGACCCATGAGAAGAATTACCCGACGCACGATCTGGAGTTGGCAGCAGTGATTTTTGCACTGAAAATTTGGAGGCACTTCTTGCTAGGTGAGAGTGTGAAGATTTTCACCGATCACAAGAGCTTGAAGTACATCTTTACGCAGAAGGAGCTCAACATGCGTCAGAGGCGATGGTTAGAGCTCATGGCTGACTACGAGATTGATTTGCAGTATCATCCGGGGAAGGTGAACGTAGTGCCGGATGCCTTGAGTAGACTTCCTACTGCGATGATGCTTGTAGCCGACTGGAGGATTCAGCAGGAGCTGAGGGAGATGGATTTGGAGGTTGTCCTACCTGGTGTGGTTCGTTCGTTCATGAATTTGCAGATTCAGTCCACGATCGTGGATCGGATCAAGGCAGCACAGACAGGAGATCCGAAGCTGCAGAGGATCAGGAGGCAGGTCGAAGCAGGGCTACGGACGGAGTTTATGATTCATGAGGATGGTTCGCTGTGGTATGGCAGTAGACTCTGTGTACCTGCAGGTGATGTTCGCGAGGAGCTATTGAGTGAGGCTCATAGCTCGCCATATTCTATACATCCTGGAGGCACCAAGATGTATAAGGACCTCCGTCTGAATTATTGGTGGATTGGCATGAAGAGGAGTGTGGCACGGAGCGTTGCCAAGTGTTTGATATGCCAACAGATGAAGGCTGAGCACCATCGTAATGCTGGGTTGCTGCAACTGCTTCCCATTCCGGAGTGGAAGTGGCAACATATTACGATGGACTTCGTGACTGGTTTACCTCAGACCCCGAGGCAGAACGACACAGTTTGGGTGATCGTGGATCGTTTGACCAAGTCTGCGCACTTTATTCCTTTCCGAGTGGGCCAGTCTATGGAAGCTTTGGCGAGGAAATATCTGGAGGTAAGGTTCCGTTCTACTTTTACTTCTATTTTGAATTTCTCTTTGAAATAGCCGTGACGTAGACCGTGTACGTGCAGGAGATTGTACGCTTACATGGAGTCCCCGTGAGCATTGTGTCTGACCGAGACACGAGGTTCACATCTCAGTTCTGGAGAAGTCTGCAGGAGCATTTGGGTATGACTCTGAGTTTCAGCACGGTGTACCACCCACAGACTGATGGCCAGTCCGAGAGGACTATTCAGATTCTGGAGGATATGTTGCGAGCTTGTACGCTCGATTTGAAGGGATCATGGGAGGACCATCTTCACTTGGTGGAGTTTTCATATGACAACAGCTACCAGGCGAGCATTGGCATGGCGCCGTTTGCTGCCTTATATGGAAGGAAATGTCGATCGCCACTGAGCTGGGATGACATCGGAGATCGGGAGCTGTTGGGTCCGGAGATGATAGTTGAAGCTGTGGATGTCGTGAGGGACATCAGGGAGAAGCTTAGAGTTGCACAGGATCGCTTCAAGCATTGGGCAAATGCCAAGAGGAGACCCTTGGAGTTCCAGCCTGGAGATCACGTCTTCCTGAAGATTTCTCCAAATCACGGAGTTATTCGTTTTGGGAAGAAGGGAAAGCTGAGCCCAAGGTATATTGGGCCGTTTGATGTGCTAGAGCGTGTGGAAGCAGTGGCCAACCGCCTTGCTCTACCACCATCTTTGGAGGGAGTTCATGACGTTTTCCACGTATCTCAGCTACGTCGGTACGTCAGTGATCCATCGCACACGTTCGATTTCTCAAAGATTACAGTTCGCCCGGATCTGACATATGACCAGCAGCCTGTGCAGATCTTGGACCGTCGACAGAAACAGTTGAGGAGCAAGATAGTCGACCTGGTGAGAGTGATGTGGCGTCATGGATCACCTGGAGAGTCCACCTGGGAGCGCGAAGATGATATGAGAGGGCGCTTTCCGCATCTCTTCCCGAGCAGTGCTTGATGTTGATTCCGAGGACGGAATCATTTCTAAGTTGGGGAGGATGTAACGGTCGGTTTCCGATCGTAATTTCTTTGTGCACGTGCGCTTGACTGTGCACGTATTTATTTTAGACTTTGTTTGTTTCCAAACCCTATCGTGTGATATGTCGTTGTGACGCTCTCTGAGAGTACAACATTGGTCGTGTTGATGTGCAATGTCATTTCACGGGCCGTTCGCCCACGATTTGATTTTATCTGAGGAGACGTCGCGTATCTCACTTTTGACTTGAGGTGTTTTTATTTTTAATTTCGTTTCTCGTCATCGAAATTGTGATCCGTCTCTTCTGACTTCTTTCTCTCGTCGCCCCGGTCGCCCCGGTATTTTTCTTATAATTTTTTGGGCACCGTTTGACCTATGTGCACTTGTAGAGCCAGTTAATTACAAGTTTGCCCCTAACAATTTAGCCCTAATTAACTCTAATTTAACCCTAGACCTAATTAGATGGCAGCCCCTCACGTGTAACCCTCTTCTAGTCATGTGGGCCCCATCCCTACTTAAGAACCTAGGGCTATTCCCATTTTTTTTCACAGCTCACACAACCTTCTCCATTGCGCCGGCCCTAGAAACCAAACACCCCCTCTTCTCATCGACCTCGCCCACGCCGGAGGCCGCTGCCGCCGCCGATCATCATCGACAGCCTGCCCCGACCTCTCTCTCTCCCCTGAGATCCGAGCTGCCGCCGTTAGTCGCCGGAAGCCGCCGCATCACGCTGGAATCGCGCAGCAGCAGCCGCAGCAGTTTGCCGTGGCCGCCGCCACCGCAGCCCCTGACTGCCGCCGTGAACCCCCACTGCCTCCTCTCGCCGTTGGCAGCGACCCCAGGCCGCAAACTCCCTTTAAACAGCGTGTTTGCTCGCTGTTTTGGGTGTTTGGCGTCGTTCCGACACGTCACCAAGATCTCGCCGTCTTCCCTCACTGTTGGAGCCCTCTGACAGTCTCCTACACCTCCTGGGAGTATTCATCGACGTCACGAACTCTTCCTATGACTCCCGACGTTGTAGACGTTGGGTACGACGAACTGCTTATCTCGGTTTGTCGTTACAGCTCTCCGGAAGCCGTAGAACGCCTACCCGACGCGCTGCTCGCTGATTCACCCTTACTCGTTGTTCGCGCGTTTCGTCCGCTGCCCGGACGTGTCCCGCTACGCTACCCGTAGCCGAGACACCGTGGGTGACGTAGATCTTCTACCGTCCAGACTCTACGTCCGCTCTACCCCAGACTCCGGAAGAGGTTGGTTTTCGAAACTCGTAGCACAACCCCCATCGTAGCAGAACTGGAAACCTAACTAAAAATCGGCGACTAAACTCATTAAATTTATTTTTCGCTCCTTTAAAATGTTGTGAACAATAGAATCGATGATCGGACTTTTTGAACTGCGCACATAGGATAGAATCGTCGGATAGGCTGAACGGACACTGTTGACTTGTGACAGTTAGGGTAGCCACGCCTAACTTAGAAATGAACCTAAATAGGATTTGACGAAAATCGCGACTTGACACCGTCGCCGTGATCCCTTTTCAGACGGACTACCGCGGACGCGACGACTGGACGAGACGCCCCGGACAGACGACGCACTCGCCGTTTCAGGCAAGTGTACCCACTTGCGTTTTCAACCGTGTTTTGGTCTTAGTTTGCTAGAACTGTTAGACTGTGAATGTATAGAACCGGACGTGAAATGATAGCATCCGGGACGACTCCTGACGGCTCAGACTTGACGACGAAGTCTGAGCCTGACAAAAACAACTTTTGATGCTGTAGGGCTATCATGTGTGTGCGTGTGTGTGGACACCCTAGAATAACCCTTCCTGTCTTGTCACGTCCCGTCCCATCTTGCACAGCCCGCTGGGTAATAGGGCACTCGCCGAGTGATCCCTTGTACTGATTCACAGCCTGCGGGCAATAGGGCACTCTCCAAGTTAGAGAGAGTGATCCCTTGTACTGATACACAGCCCGAGGGAAATAGGGCACTCTCCAAGCTAGAGAGAGTGATCCCTTGTACTGATTCTCAGCCTACGGGCAATAGGGCACTCGCCAAGCCAGAGCGAGTGATCCCTTGTACTGGTGTCATGTCTTGTCTTGTCTTGGGGTTTAGGGTTGGGTTGAGCGTGCGCACGGCAAGAGGGTCTGATCCCCCTCGAACCGTAAGGCGTGAACCCTTTCATGTCTCACTTGTCTTGTCCTGCCTTGTTTCCGTCACGTCCCGTCTTGTCTTGACACCTGTAGGTTAGTCCCGTAGTTGGTAGCACACGCTACAACTACTACTTGTTGCGCCTTACTTTCCTGTTGCGTTACTTCTGTTTTTTTACTCAGTTATAACCCCAGCATGCTAATCAACCAGTAAAACGTTGTCTAAAATTTGATACACTAGTAGTTTGGTCTAACCCTTTTTTGTAGACCTGACCTGACGTACAGTTCCTTCTTTTGGTGCTGTACGTCAGGTGTTGAGCCAGTGTACGTCGACGAGGCGGACTTGCCAGCTGACGGAGAGCCGGAGGACGTTGATCCGGAGTACGACCCGGAGGAGGACCAGAGTTAGAGGCATCTAGTTGCTGATCCAGATTTCTGTTCCAGTTTAGATCTGGTGGGTAGCACCTGTTGCTTTTCTTGTCTAGGTTGGGTGCTTGCACCAGTAGCCTTCTTTTCTGCAGTTGTAGCCTTCGGGCGTTTTAGACTCTCGGTACTTTTGGATGTTTTATTTGGAATAAAATGAAATGATATCTCTTTTCAGTACTTTGTTGTTTCCGTACTAACTTGCAGGGACATGTTTCCTTCGTTTGGAATATCACAGATGCTTATTGGGTCAGGGCTCTTAGCCCTGGCCTAAGCGGGCCTTAGTCACGCTTCGCCTCCGACCTTTTTGGGAAGCGGGGCGTGGCATTTCCTGATAAATGTGATACAGTGCTTGCTACTTCACTTTTCTTTGAATTGGATTGAGGGGAGTGTCATTTGTTGTTTATTTTCATACATTGTGTATATTGGCTTTGGAATCAATTAGAAATACCATTTAGTGTATGCCATGAGGATATCTTGAGTTTGGTGCATGTTTCTCACTTTAATCCGAATTTATCACTTATTTTTCTAGGGACTAGCAAAAAGCTAGTTGTAGGGTGTGATTCGGAGCGAACCTTGTATATTTATACCCCCTAACTACCCCCATTTTGTTCTTAGAATTATACTTAATCTTGCTCTTTTTGGGTATATTTTCACTTCATGTCATTTTTAGAGCATATCCTCATTCTTTGCATAAAATATGGTTTTTATCGTCCTTATTGGCTTCCTATTATTTTTCATGTGCTCCTGATATTATTGTGATCATATTTTCAATTTTTGAGAATTATTTGAGCAATAGATTGGTTTATATGAATTTTGGAAGTCAATATTGTTTTATATAAGTCAATATATTCATTTTATAATCAAATGGACTAATTTTTGCTCCTCTTATTTTCAAGTACTCCTGGGATTTTTCTGGATTTTCTGTGATTTTTCCAGAATTTTCTGGACCTCAGAGCTATTTTTGGAGATTATTTGGAGCAAAGAAGGCATTTCTGGAATTTCAGAAAAATAAAATTAAAAAATAAATAAATAACAAGCCTTTGGGCCGGCCCGCTGGCCGACCCATGCCCGCGGCCCGCTCCCAGCAGCGGGCCGCTGCGTTTGGTTTTAAAAAAACAAAGGCCGAATCCCAGGCCCAGCGGGCGGGTCAGGCGCGGAGCGCGTGCCCGCGACCGCGGAGCGGGTTGCCAGCGGGCACGGGTCAAGCGCCCATGCGACCTGACCTGCAAGCCTATTAGTGCGAAAATGGTATTTTTCAGCCTGGGGGTTGATTTCGAAGACGAGTTCATTTTTTGACAGTTTTTTTAGGGTTTTTGGGGCTCATCTTCTTCCGCAAAGCTAGGGATAGGGCTTGGAGGCCATAGGAGTTTAGAAGCTTGGTGGAGTAGCAAATTGGAGGAGGCAAGGGCTCATTTGGGGAGATCTTGGGTGAAATTTTTCCTCTTTCCCTTTGTATTTTGATATCTCTATATTGTAGTGAATTTGGGATGAATTTTTGTATAAAAATCTCATCTTTTTCATGATGATTGACTAGTGTTGATTGCTTGGGTTGTGATCCATGGTGATGGGTTGTTAATTTTAGTTCTAAATATCTCTTGCCCATTTTCATGTTAATCTTGGATGAATTATTAGGGCACAATTTCATTGGTTAAGTCCCGAGAGGGCACACTTTGAGAAGAGACCATGTTCATGTCTGATTAGTGCTATGATGATGCATCCATGCTTATTGCAAATTATTGTGCTCTTGAACGCTAAATATTCCGATTGAGCTTACTTAGCCGGATAATCAATTGAGTTATATGTGGGTGATTTGGGCTTGATTAACTCCATCATTAGTGAACCCACAACCCATGCTCCTCTCCTAGCCATCCTAACTCCCCATTTGGACCCTACCCACTTAGGATAGGATTGTAGATTCACCACACGTTTCTCCCACACTTTCCACCGTTAGCGAGGTGGTTGTAACACGCTTTATCTTTCTTTATCGATCAATTTTGCGAATGTAGAACGACTTGTCCGTGTGATCCAACCCGGTACTCACTGGTTATTTTTTATTGCATTGACGCTCCTACGCTTTGGAGTGGAAGGCGTGCTTTTGCGCGTCCTTCGGTTCAATCACTTGTCATCATAAAATATTATATGCATAAAAGAGTTAGTATATAATCCATGAAAAATAGATATAATGCAATTTCATTTCAACCAAGCAAGTTTTATGGGAGAAATCAAGGCAATGTTACATAATAATAGTAATAAGCTTGTCACAATAATTAAAGCAGTTTAAGAGCAGTGTATCAAGCATATTACATGTTAAATCATCAAAATATCAAAACACCACATGTGCAAAGTATTAATTATTATTATAGACCGATGTTTATAAGGAAAAGTATTAAGTATGCAAGCAAATAATCATAACTAAGAAGAACCACCATTCTTCTTCTCATTCTTCAGCTCCTTTATCTCATCAAGGATTTCCTTAAGAACTTTATATGTAATCTAATTGGTACTCACCACCAAGTCCTTTAAATTTTCCACCTTGGTGTTGAGATCTTTGAATCCTTTATCTCGAGTGATCTTCAACCTGTTAATCTTTTCAGGATCATATCCTGAAACTCAATGACATAAGTAGGAACATCGTCGAAAGGGGCATGCTCTTCTTTTTCTTCAGTCTCTTCTTCTTCAGTGTCTTCTTCTTCAGTGTCTTCTTCTTCTTCTACAACTTTCTTTCCTTTCCTTCTATCTGTGGCAGAACTTGATTCACCAACTAGTCGCTCCTCTGGAACGTTCTGGTTTAAGTCTCGGTGAAGACCCATATGATCAAGAGTACGAACATAAAAAACAACAGTATGTTCCAAGACCTCAGATTCATTGTCCATGTTGATATCATAGGCCCTAAAGAGAATAGTAAGGTAGTTGCCAGGGGCTAATGGAGTGTCAACCCTATTGGATAAGGAAGAATGAATGATAGACTCCATAATGATCCTAGCCCAGTTCACTTTGATATTGCCAAGCATAGTGTAAATACACTTAGCCTGATGCTCAGAGTACAGTTTTGTTGGATCCTGTGGATGGCAAAGAGAACACTAGAGGAGGGGTGAATAGTGTTTTCGCAAATTAAAATTCCTCTAGAAATCTCCGTACAATTAATAAAGAGTTGCCTTTATTAATCCTAATCAACAAAAAAATAATACTTGCAATAATAAAGTTAAGCAGCGGAAATAATAAATTGCAAGTAAATAAATAACAATCGCAAACACACTGATTTTTATCCTGGTGTCCCCACAACCTGGGTATGTCATTAACCCTGAAACTCTTGTTGTGCTTTAATCCACTATTATCGGTAAATAGTACAAACCACCTCCCGCCAAGAGGATTTACAACGACCTTGCCTAAAACAAGGATTTCCCTTGCCTCACAAGCCAAGGACTTTTACAAAATCCTTCCCTACAACAAGGATTTCCAACACCCTTATCTCAAAGGGACTCAAAGTAAGATCAGGTCCAATACACCACATTGAATTAGTGGAGATTGGTTTTTAAACCCACAAAACCTATATCCAAGTAAGAATATTGCAATTAGTGCTCTAAGTTGCTTATAGGAAATTCCCCTTTGATCACACAAAGAATATTGAATTAATCCGTTGTGATCAAGAAGAGATGTTTTCAAAAATCCTTTAAGAGAATTTAAAATCAAAGTAGAAGGATTTTGAAAGACCAATTAACAATAGCCAAAAATTATTGATCTTAAAAAGATATAGAAATGAAAACAATAAGATCAGTGATTTTGAAAACTGCTTGGCTACGAACACCTTTGAGAGCGATAAGAACGTTGAGAATTTTTAAGAGAGTCTTAGCTTTAGCTTAAGAATGAAAATTGGTGAGGAAATAGATCTCAAGGCTTCTCTATTTATAGATGTAACGGCCGCTTTCCGACCGTTCGTATTTTCTACGTGCACGTACTTTTCGTGCACGTATTTTATTTGGCTCTTTCTTGGTTTCGGTATATACGATGTGATATGTCGTTGTGACCGTCTGGAAGTTTAGAATTTTATAGTAATTTTTGGGAACGTCATTTCATGGCTCGTTTTCTCGCAAAACAGCTATGAATGGAAGGGTGTTTTGGTCTTTTGGCACCAATACGCGGTTCCCGATTTTACGATAATTTCTGATAGGTGTAGCACGTGATCGGACCCCGTAGCCCCGTAATTCTCGTCTCCACGATCGTCCCGGTATTTTCGGATTATTTTTCCGATGCCCGTAGTGGAAGATATTCTCTAATCAATTCTCAACCGTTGATTAGTCGCTAATCGATTTGAAATTCTATTCCTAATCAGATCTTAAGGAATCCCTACGTATCATGCATGTGGGATTTCCTGTTGCTACCCTCACCTCTGTTTAACCCACTTTGCACACCCCTCACTCACCCTCTCTCCTAGTCACCCCCTTAAGTATACCCCCTTTAAAACATCAATAGCAAAAACTCATCTTCTTAACCAAAATCTGGCCGAAACCTAACTCTACTCACGCAACCCATTTGGCAGCCGCCTTGGTCCTCCTCCGGCCACCCAAGGTCGCCCCAGCCTCCCCTCATCAACCACCAGCCCATCCTCCTCCTTCTCCTCCATCTCCACCTCTCCAAGAGCCCCAAAACCCCATTGAAATCAGCCATGGCCGAAAATTGCTAAAGCTGTGCACTCGCCGGAATTAGCCCACGCCGCCGCCGCTTCGGCGAACCCCTCTGACGAACTCCACCACCGTCGGACTCTTATCGAACCCCCCGATCATCTCCAACTCCTTTTACCCTCTTCCCTCCTCTCTATCTCCCTCAAAACGTTTTCAAACACAACCCAAACGACAGTTTTACAGATCTGCGCCACCGCCGGGGAAACTCGTGCCCACCGGCCATCTGGCCACCTACGATGACCACCCTACCACCGTTGGACTCCTATCGAAACCCCCTACCAACTGCAACTTTCCTCATGCAGCCTATCTGTAGCTCCCGAAATCCTCGTCGGAACACGCTGTATCGGCTATTTTTCACAGATCTAGAAGCTGGACTTCGCCGCCCGCGCATGGCCACCTCCGACCACCCCTGGAGACAACTCCACTGTCGTTGGCTTCGTCTTGAAGTCCTTTACCTTCTGCAACTTCCCGTTTTCACTGTTCATTACTGGAATTCCGCTGAGAGGCGTGATAACGGACGTTGCGCGAATCTGTCCTCTCCGGCTTCTCACGGCCACCCGTCGCTGTACGCTCACTCTGTCGGCCACCCATCGGACCAAGCATCTTCCTCTGGTCCCACTTCATCTATCGACAGCCCCCTTGGACTCTCGAAGTTCACGTGCGTTGCCGCACACACGTACTTTTAGCCGACGTCGCCGTTATCGTGAAGATCCGTTGCGCTACTCGCAACGGGAGGAGGATCGCTGTTAGCTCACTGATTTCATGCCACCACCCCACTATCCAGAGGTACCTCGCTACGCTACCAGT
Organism: Scilla litardierei; assembly: GCA_030789695.1. Taxonomy (NCBI): domain Eukaryota; kingdom Viridiplantae; phylum Streptophyta; class Magnoliopsida; order Asparagales; family Asparagaceae; genus Scilla; species Scilla litardierei. The sequence continues at coordinate 105,313,586 of CM061136.1, forward strand.
GGTCGAGGAGTTCCAGACGACGCCGACGTTTCGCCATTCAGACCCGACTTCCGCTTGTTGGACGACATCACGAGGTTGGTTTTCCTAACGAGTAGTAAAACCCACACCGTAGCTAACCAAAACCTAAACTAAAATTGGTCAACTTGAACTAAATTTATTTTCTTCATCTTTAAAACGTTGCCTACCATAGGAAAGATCGACGAACGGACTTATTTTCTGTGCACATAGGGTAGACGTCGATCTAGACTGAACAAACACCAAAAACGTGACTTTTTGACAGATAGGTTTGTCCCGCCAAATTTAGAAACAAACCGTAATAGGATTGACAAAAAGCGCGATCTGACATCGCCATGACCCTGTTTCAGACGGACTACTACAGACGCGATGCTTGGGCGGGACGCTCCGGACGGACGACACACTCGCCACCGCAGGCAAGTGTACTCACTTGCACTTTTGGCCGTGCCTAGGCCTTAGACTGCTAGAACTATTAAACTGTGAACAAAGAGAACCAGACGTGAAAAGATAGCGTCTGAGACACCCCTTGACGGCTTAGACTTGACGACGAAGTCTAAGCTCAACAACAATTTTTGACACCGTAGGGTTATCTTGTGTGTGCGTGCGTGTGGACCCCCTAGAAGAACCATCCATGTCATGTCACATTGTGTCTTGTTTTGCACAGCCTGCGGGCAATAGGGCACTCACCAGTGAGTGGGTGATCCCTTGTATGGATACACAGCCTGTGGGCAATATGGCACTCACCAGTGAGTGGGTGATCCCTTGTACGGATACACAGCCTGCGGGCAATAGGGCACTCACCAGTGAGTGGGTGATCCCGTTTAGGTTAGTCCCGTAGTTGGTAGCACACGCTACGACTACTGCTTGCTACGCTTTACTTTCCTGCTGCGTTTACTTCCTTTTGATACTCTGTTATAACCTCAGCATGCTAATCAACCAGTAAACTATTGTTTAATATTTCGGTACACTTGCAGTAGAGTCTAACCTTTTTTGTAGACTTTACCTGACGTACAGTTCCTTTCTTTTGGGTGCTATACGTCAGGTGTCGAGCCAGAGTTCGTTGACGAGGCAGACTTACCGGAGTACGTGGAGCCCAAGGATGTCGACCCAGAGTACGTGCCTGACGAGGACCAGACCTTGAGGACTTTTTAGTTGCCGCCTTTAAGAGGTTACTACTTTTAGTTTGCTCTTTCGATAGTTTGTTGCCATGCTTAGGCTTCTCTTTTTAGACTTTGTACTCACTGGATATTATCTCTCTATATTAATGAATGCCACCTTCTTTCTGTACTTTCTAGTGTTCCGAATCTTATTAATGCAAGAACCTGAAATTTTAAGATGGTACCCTTACAGACGCTTATTGGGTCCGAGCTTCACAGCTCCGGCCCAAGCGGGCCTTAGTCACGCTTCGCCTCCGTAGTTTTGGGAAGCGGGGCGTGACAGGTTTTAGTGGTGGGCCATGCAGGTCTCGCAAAAAGTTCGGAACAATAAGAGTACCGCATTCATTTAATATCCATGTACAAGTCGAAATTAGGTTTTCCCAGTCTTGGATGGTAGGAAGACTTAGATAGACGTCCAGGTTTGATAGTCAGGCGCCTTGGTTAAGATTTAGTCATACACGTCTTAGGATACCCTAATAGCCCTCACTTGACTCTTACCGTGTTAGATTTCTAGAGCCCTTCTTTTAGTCGTTCGCTCGGGTCCATCGACTTCGGGCCGAGCGGAACATAATCTTGATTCTCTTAGGGCCCTTCACTGAGATCTCTCTATTACAGTCTAGTTCGTTAGGAAGTCTTAGTGCTGATTTTCTCCTGATCTTTAGACGGCCCGATAATTAGAATCCCTGACTTCTAGCATCTTTCTGATCATTACCCTTCTGTGCCATTGACCGTAGGATTCCACCGTGGCTTTTCATGGTTCATCTCCTAGTCATATTTACGTTTGGATCATTCGATTCTTTTCCTTGCCCTTGAATCACGTGATCCGTTCGTCGTTAGTCGCCAATCGTTGAATCTTTTCCATTCAGCCTCCCGATCCTTCTAAAGAATTTTCAATATTATATTTTTTTTCGAATTCCTCCCCCAGTTTCAATTCTTAAAAAAAGCATGAACTTAGATTTCCTACCTTTCGGTTAACTTGAATGCATTCTTTGAATTTCGAAATTTCTCATCAGAAATCTTTATTACCACCTTATAATGTTTCTAACCTATATCTTTCGAATTTCAGTTTATATATATACATATATATATAAATATATAAAACTTTATCTCCATTTTGATAATTTAATATAGTATCACTTTCTTTCTATACTATTAAATTTATTTTAACCACTTATCGTACAATACTTTTAGGATATTTTTGGAGCTATAAAAAAGAGACTTCAATTTTTAGTATATCTGTTTTCTAATCATCATATCCGTATTTCAAAAATCTGCTATAAATCTATTTACATATGTAAAACAATCACTACCTCACCATACTCATTATTTTCTTAGCCTAACACTTTTTCGTATTTTAAAATTTTACCGTCTGCTCACTTTTTCTACATATTTTTATAAGTATAAAAGTATATGATACCATACTTTACACATAATTTTTCTTTCATCTATTTCAATGTTTTGAGCAATATTTTTGTCCCATCCAACCGGCTATCTTCTCATCCTCGCCTTATCTGACCTCGTTCTTTTCGATCTTGTTTCGTTTCGCTTTTAGTTTCGGTTTCCTTTCTTTTATGTAGACATCAGTGCCTGTAGTTGCATATGTCATCTCTAGTTAGTAGTGGGCCCATTGGTTTGTGATGTCGTCGTGGTGTATATATATATAGGTAGAGTGTGTGGACTTGTATGAGTGTGTTACCTTTAGGATCTTAATGTATGTCCCTTGTGTCATGTGGCATACTCAGTATTATCCGTGATATAGGTGTGAGTTTTCTGAATGATAGTATTCATAGAGGTGTGAATAGCGTCATAGCAGGCAATTCCTTAGACTTAGTCTTTCGTACTATTGAATAGCTTATCTTGGCTACATGTGATTGTATTAAAACTTTTGTTTTCTTTTAAACCAAATCTTTAAAGTTATTGAAACTATCTCACAAGATCACAAATCATTTATCCTCCCTCATCCATTACCACAACTCCACACGTTTTTTCCAAATGTTTTAAAAATATGTCAGTGGCCTTAAGTTTTCCCTTCTCTTCTCTCCTTCTCCCTTAGAAATGTTATGTTTATTGTTGTTATATTATTGGGACTAGCTATTATTGTTATAGGATTTTTTTTGCGGATAGGCTCAGGGTGAGATGAGATTTATTATAGCAATGATTAATTGATTTTGGAACACAATGATATGAGATTAGATTTCTTTGGATGAAAAGAATGAGGTGTCCAAGACTTATTTATAATACCGATGTGTGAAGGACCCAATGGAGAACTCTGATTGGATGAAATTATGTATATGGAGATGAGTACTTAATCGATCTGAAACTTGGACGAGTGATAGATAAGAGTAGCTAGGACGGGATAGTATGATTTAGAGTGATCATAAGAATGAGTAGAACTTTTAAAGCATCAAGTTCGATTATTAAGTTGACGTGAGAAGACATTGGAAGTAATACGACATGTTGAGATGTTATGAAGATGGATTTTAGTATTATTAGGAGGCTAGATGTTAAGGGTAAGGATAGATGTAGTTTTTGGTTCATTGATTTTGGAGAATGAATTTATGAAGTTAATATGATGGAGAATATATTGGGGACGTGATGATTGTTGAATTGTAGACATTAATGTGGATTTATAGTTAAGTGTTTGGGTGTGATTCTAGTTGTAGCATTAGCCACTGGAGAGACTGGTTATGATGGATTATTTGAGGAACGTTGTTTGAAGTTAAAGGATTAGCGATCACTATGTGTAGATATGGGAGTTGCGGGTGTAAGTGTGTATAGATATTATTACTATTAGTATAAGTGATTCCGAGGACGGAATCATTTCTAAGGTGGGTAGAATGTAACGGCCGCTTTCCGACCGTTCGTATTTTCTACGTGCACGTACTTTTCGTGCACGTATTTTATTTGGATCTTTCTTAGTTTCGGTATATACGATGTGATATGCCGTTGTGACCGTCTGAAAGTGTAGAATTTTATAGTAATTATTGGGAACGTCATTTCACGGCTCGTTTTCTCGCAAAACAGCTTTGAATGGAAGTGCGTTTTGGTCTTTTGGCACCAATACGCGGTTCCCGATTTTACGATAATTTCTGATAGGTGTAGCACGCGATCAGACACCGTAGCCCTGTAATTCTCGTCTCCACAATCGTCCTGGTATTTTCGGATTATTTTTCCGATGCCCGTAGTGGAAGATATCCTCTAATCAATTCTCAATCGTTGATTAGTCGCTAATCGATTTGAAATTCTGTTCCTAATCAGGTCTTAAGGAATCCCTACACATCATGCATGTGTGATTTTCTGTTGCTACCCTCACCTCTGTTTAACCCCTTTTACACCCCTCACTCACCCTCTCTCCTAGTCACCCCCTTAAGTATACCCCCTTTAAAACATCAATAGCAAAAACTCATCTTCTTAACCAAAATCTGGCCGAAACCTAACTCTACTCATGCAACCCATTTGGCAGCCACATTGCTCCTCCTCCGGCCACCCAAGGCCGCCCCAGCCTCCCCTCTTCAACCACCAGCCCCTCCTCCTCCTTCTCCTCCATCTCCACCTCTCCAAGAGCCCCAAAACCCCATTGAAATCAGCCATGGCCGAAAATTGCTAAAGCTGTGCACTCACCGGAATTAGCCCACGCCGCCGCCGCTCCGATGAACCCCTCCAACGAACTCCACCATCGTCGGACTCTTATCGAACCCCCTGATCATCTCCAACTCCTCTTACCCTCTTCCCTCCTCTCTATCTCCCTCAAAACGTTTTTAAACACAACCCAAACGACAGTTTTACAGATCTGCGCCACCGTCGGGAAAACTCGTGCCCACCGGCCATCCAGCCACCTACGAAGACCACCCTACCGCCATTAGACTCCTATCGAAACCCCCTACCAACTGCAACTTTCCTCACACAGCCTATCTGTAGCTCCCGAAATCCTCGTCGGAACACGCCGTATCGGCTGTTTTTCACAGATCTAGAAGCTGAACTTCGCCGCCTCCGCACGGCCACCTCCAACCACCCCTGGTGACAACTCCATTGCCGTTGGCTTCGTCTTGAAGTCCTTTACCTTCTGCAACTTCCCGTTTTCACTGTTCATTACTGGAATTCCGCTGAGAGGCGTGATAACGGACGTTGCGCGAATTTGTCCTCTCCGGCTTCTCATGGCCACCCACCGCCGTACGCTCACGCCGTCGGCCACCCATCGGACCGAGCATCTTCCTCTGGTCCCACTTCATCTATCGACAGTCCCCTTGGACTCTCGAAGTTCGCGTGTGTTTCCGCACACACGTACTTTTAGCCGACGTCGCCGTTATCGTGAAGATCCGTTGCGCTACTCGCAACGGGAGGAGGATCGCTGTTAGCTCGCTGATTTCATGCCACCACCCTGCTGTCCAGAGGTACCTCGCTATGCTACCAGTAGCCGAGGAGTTCCAGACGACGCCGATGTTTCGCCGTTCAGACCCGACTTCCGCTTGTTGGACGACATCACGAGGTTGGTTTCCCTAACGAGTAGTAAAACCCACACCGTAGCTAACCAAAACCTAAACTAAAATTGGTCAACTTGAACTAAATTTATTTTCTTCATCTTTAAAACGTTGCCCACCATAGGAAAGATCGACGAACGGACTTATTTTCTGTGCACATAGGGTTGACGTCGATCTAGACTGAACAAACACCAAAAACGTGACTTTTTGACAGATAGGTTTGTCCCGCCAAATTTAGAAACAAACCGTAATAGGATTGACAAAAAGCGCGATCTGACATCGCCATGACCCTGTTTCAGACGGACTACTGCAGACGCGATGCTTGGGCGGGACGCTCCGGACGGACGACACACTCGCCACCGCAGGCAAGTGTACTCACTTGCACTTTTGGCCGTGCCTAGGCCTTAGACTGCTAGAACTATTAAACTGTGAACAAAGAGAACCGGATGTGAAAAGATAGCGTCTGAGACTCCCCTTGACGGCTTAGACTTGACGACGAAGTCTAAGCTCAACAACAATTTTTGACACCGTAGGGTTATCTTGTGTGTGCGTGCGTGTGGACCCCCTAGAAGAACCATCCCTGTCATGTCACATCGTGTCTTCTTTTGCATAGCCTGCGGGCAATAGGGCACTCACCAGTGAGTGGGTGCTCCCTTGTATGGATACACAGCCTGTGGGCAATATGGCACTCACCAGTGAGTGGGTGATCGCTTGTACGGATACACAGCCTGCGGGCAATAGGGCACTCACCAGTGAGTGGGTGATCCCTTGTACTGATACAGAGCCTGCGGGCAATAGGGCACTCACCAGTGACTGGGTGATCCCTTGTACGGATACACAGCCTGCGGGCAATCGGGCACTCACCAAGCTAGAGTGAGTGATCCCTTGTACGGACTTGTCTTGTGCACTTGGGTTGGGGTAGGGTTGAGCATGCGCACGGGGAGAGGGTCTGATCCCCCTCGAACCGTAAGGCATGAACGCTTCGGGTCACACGTGTCTTGTCTTGTCTTGTCCTGTCTTGTCCTGTCCTATCTTGCTTGTCTTGTCCCGTCTTGTCACGACCCGTTTAGGTTAGTCCTGTAGTCGATAGCACACGCTACGACTACTGCTTGCTACGCTTTACTTTCCTGCTGCGTTTACTTCCTTTTGATACTCTGTTATAACCTCAGCATGCTAATCAACCAGTAAACTGTTGTTTAATAGTTCGGTACACTTGCAGTAGAGTCTAACCCTTTTTGTTGACTTTTTCTGACGTACAGTTTCTTTATTTTAGGTGATGTACGTCAGGTATCGAGCCAGAGTTTGTGGACGAGGCAGACTTACCGGAGTACGTGGAGCCCGAGGACATCGACCAAGAGTACGTGCTTGACGAGGACCAGACCTTGAGGACTTTTTAGTCGCCGCCTTTAAGTGGTTACTACTTTTAGTTTGCTCTTTCGATAGTTTGTTGCAATGCTTAGGCTTCTCTTTTTAGACTTTGTACTCACTGGATATTATCTCTCTATATTAATGATTGCCACCTTCTTTCTGTACTTTCTATTGTTCCAAATCTTATTAATGCAAGAACCTGAAATTTTAAGATGGTACCCTTATAGATGCTTATTGGGTCCGAGCTTCACAGCTCCGGCCCAAGCGAGCCTTAGTTACGCTTCGCCTCCGTAGTTTTGGGAAGCGGGGCGTGACAATAGAGCCAAAAGAGAATTCAAAAAATTTCAACTGAAGTTTGACTTTAGCCCAAAAATCAAGCTAGGAATAAATGGGAGAGGAAATGATGGAATTCTGATCGAGCACAGTGTTGAGTATTGGACTCCCCGGATTTGGTTTTGGATGATGAGCAAACATAAATATATCATGAACTAACAGTTTGTGAGCGCAGTTATGGAGATCGTCGCCAAAATACCACGTACAACAAAAGCGACGTCTCAAGACTTCTCAATACGCGTGATCGTATGCCTGGAGCTTCGTTGAAGCTCGAGGAGCAATATTGAAGTCAAGAGGAATGAAGATTGAAGCTTTGAAGACGGCTCGTAAGGTTTATTTTATAGTCTTCTAGCTTCATAAGTTAGAATGTTAAGCCTTGAGTAGGACTTACTTTATAATCTTCATTTCGCTCATATCTTAGAGCTAGGATATTCTTAGAAGCCATTAGAAACTTTCCCGAAGCCTATCGCTTCTTCCCTCGGCTTCGAGTGCATGTTAGTTGGTTCAAGAAGAGTCACCAACCGACTAGATGACGATCTAGTCGGTCGGAAACTCTACTTAAACCGACTAGTTTGCCTTCTCTAATTCAGCTCTTTCTATGACTACAGTTAGTCGGTCAAAGAAGAGTCACCGACCGACTAGATGACGATTTAGTCGGTCAGTAATCCTTCTTAGACCGACTAGTTGTGTTCAGTCTTTTTCAGCCTGAGCTACTGTTTCGAGTTAGTCGGTCAAAGAACGTTTACCGACCGACTAGTTGAGAAACTAATCGGTCAGCATTTGTTCTTAAACCGACTAAGTCATCTTGAAGACAACCTATTTCTTTTCCACGTTAGTCGGTCGGAAAGTCTTCTTAGACCGACTAGTTGTCTTTGCCTGGAACTTCACCTTTTGGCTATTCAACCGTTAGTCGGTCTACGTTGTATCACCGACCGACTAGTTGATGAACTAGTCGGTCAGTGATCCTTCTTTGACCGACTAGTCTGGTTCAGAATAGAGCCGTTGGGATCTTTTTGAACTCGTTTTTCCTTGCCCCTATAAATAGAATCCTGATTCATTTCTTGAAGGGGTTAAGCAACATATTAGAGATATTTTCAGATCAAAAGAGAAGAGCTATCAACTCTATTTCCAAGCTCTCTCTTCTCACAAGAATCTCACCCTCAAGTTCTTGAGTCCTATATCCTCAAGAGAGATTCTCTCCATTGTGAGCCATTCAAGCTAGAAGCTTGATTCTAGGTCACCATCTCCACCCTAGGCTTCCATTGCTGGTCATCTTCTTGAAGCTAGGGTTTGGTGACTCTTCCTCCATCAAAATCCTCTTTGCCCTAATTTGGTAAGAAATCTCAAGGCATAGGTATTTTGTTGGTAAGCATTTCATTTCAGTTATATTTGAATTGTATACTCTCGGTTGTGAGAGGTTTTGCGTGATCCCGGGTTGTGGGAGTCACGGTCATCGATTGTAGGTCGATTGCACTTGTGAGGTTTTCGCAAGTGTTCATATTGGAAATCTTGAGTTAGGGTTTCTAACTCAAGTATCCGGAAGGGATCCGGGTGGTTGGGACGTAGGATCACCGGGAACAAGTCGGGGAGACTTGGGTGGATCCGAACCCATTAAACCATTTGTTTGTGTTTGCATTTATTCTTGTTGATCGTTGTTATTCCGCATTTTTGTTTGTTAATTGCACGATAATTAGGAATAACTCTCCTTATTATTTAAAAGTAATATTCACCCCCCCTCTAGTACATGTGCAGTAGCTTCCCAGGGCACAACAATTGGTATCAGAGCCAAGTTCAAAGCTACACATAGCCAAAGTTGAGAGCTATGACGAACAACGACTACAACGTCTTCAAGAACCGCGATGGAGCTTCTTCAGTTATGGAAGGACTATCCTCCGTCAGGCCTCCACACTTCAACGGTACCAACTATGGGTATTGGAAATGCCGGATGCAAATTTTCCTCCGGAGCGCTTCACTATGGAGAGCCACCATGACGGAGTATGTCGAGCCTTCCGAAGAAGAGTTCGCGAAGTGGACTCCCGCGGAGGTCGCCGCGGAAGTAGCCAATGCCAAGGCAATGAATGCCTTGAATTGTGCGTTGGAGCCCGAGGACTTCAACAAGATATGCACATGTAAGAGTGCATATCAAATATGGAACCAACTCCTCATTTTGCACGAAGGATCGAGTACGGTAAAAGATTCTAAACTCGTCGTTGCTAATAAAGAATTTGAGTTGTTTCATATGGAGCAGTGCGAAACCATGAAGGAATATTATGCTCGCTTCGTGGATATATCAAACGACTTGGAAGCTCTTGGGAAGGTCTATACCCAAAAGGAGAAAGTCGCGAAGATTATCGACGGTCTTCCATCATGTTGGGAAAAGCGTACCTTCGCCATCGAGGAAGGTAATGACATGAATAAATATACCGTCGTACAACTAATGGGTACCTTGTTGTCTTACGAGGTACGCAAGGATAGTAAGATCCGAATGAAGGAAAAGATGAAAGCGTACTTGAAGCAAGATGAGCCAAAGAAAAAGGCGATTGCCTTCAAGGCCGCTCCATCTACCGATGATGAAGAATCGGAAGACGAATTGGACATGGAATCCATTGCCCGTATGGCAAGGAAGTTCGATCGATTCCTCCGAGAAGGTATATCGTTGAATAAATCTAAAGTTAGTTCTACTAATGCTTCTACTCCCGTGTGTTATAAATGCAACAAGCCAGGACACATCAAACCGGATTGTCCTCTCTACAAACACAAGGAGAAAGGGAAAGCATCGAAGTACGACAAGTCGAGAAAGTACAAGAAAGGACTTGTTGGAACATTCACCGACTCCGAAGAGGATTCCTCAAGTGGAGAGTCGGATGATGGAAGAGTGGAGAAAGCAAAACTCTGCTTCATGGCTAATGAGGCAAAAGATCGAAAGTCCTCCTTCGATGATAGCGAGGATGAAAGCGAGGATGGTAGCGAGGAGGAAAGCGGAGAACCTACTATTGATGAAATGAGGTTAGCAAACCAAGAAATTTGGTCTAAATTTACTAAATTAGTAGATAGATATAATAAGACCAAAGATGAACTTGTTAGCCTCCAAACCTCTCCTAAGTCTACCATCACCAACAATGACACCATTGTTGAGACACTCACCAATGAGAAAGCAAGTTTGCTTACTCATAATGGCTTGTTGAGAAATGAGGTGAAGTCCCTCAAATCTCAACTTGAGCATGTTCTTGTTGAGGATTCGGATGAACATGTGATAGCGGATTTGACGTCTCAAAACTCAACTTTGAGTATTGAGAATAAGAATCTCAAATCACGTGTTTATGCACTCACATCGCAAGTATCCACTTTGGATGCTTCTTTGCATTCTCTCAAAGAGAAGTATGAGTGCATTTTAGGCCGTATCAATGATTTCAATAAAGGTAAGGGCCATTTGGATAATATCCTAAATGACTTACTTCCGGTCAAACACCACATTGGCTTGGGGTATAAGATGGGAGACTCATCCAAATCGCCTACCACCTTTGTTAGGCCGACATCCGATGCCTCGACGAGTGAGAGCAAACACCCCATTGGTAGTTCTCCTACCAATAGTGCTTCCACTTCGTACACACCCCTGATTGGAAAGAAACCCACTTTGGGTAGACCTCCAAAGAGGGGTCATGCATTTTTGTACTCACATGCTATGCCACGTAGGAACACACATCCTACTCCACTGGTGCATGCAAATGTTAATGATGATTTTTATACTCATATGAGACACCCACGTGCACGTAATAATGCTCATGCACATCCTAATGCTTATGTTCAAACATCTCATCAACATGTGCATGCCTACTCTCATAATCATCCTCATGCATACACACCTCATGCTTATCCACGTATGTATGCTACACCACATCATGGATCTCATGCTCATCATAATTCTATTGCTAGATCTCATGCTCCTAGGCCACATGCACCACATAGAAATCAACTTTTTGTGCATGCAACCACTAGGAAGAGGATTCCCAAAATGTACACTATTTGGGGTCCCAAGAACACTAGCGATGATGCTATGAATGTTTATGTGCAATCCTATATTAATGATGTTATTTTGAATGATGATTATGTTGGAAAGTCAAGTTCCTCTTGGACTTGGTTTCCGAAGGGTTAGTTCCTTTAACTCTTCAATGCTTGGTACCATGAGTTTATGATCATGTTATGGGTACCAAGGCATATGTTTATAAAATTGATTTTGATTATATTAGTTTATGGGTTACAATATTTTTTATTTCGTATTTCAAATTTGTTGTCTAACCCATTGGATCCAAAAGGATTTTTGGATACCAAAATGAAGTTTTCTAGGTTCAATCCACCGTGGGATACCAACCCTACCACCTCCTCGATTTGCGAAGACTTTCACTCAAACGGAGTTGATGGTGCTTAGGTAATGCACCAATGTAGGGGGAGCTTAATGTTGTAAGTATAACATTACATTTGGTATCCATGAGGGTTGAATGCATGCTTGGTTAAAATCTATTTCTTTACATTGGTATCATTTTGTTTCTCCTAGCATGATAGAATTGTGAATGCCATAAATGCTTTGAAATTCTTATCTATTTTCGGCATGACATGTTTTAAAAGTTATGATGATAATTTTCGTACTACTTTTATCACATTATCACTTCTCATCGCACACTTTACTTAGTTTTGATGTGCTTTTACTTTATGATCATTTTCGATCGATATTGTATCAGTTGATATTCTATGATGTGCACCACTCTTCTGATGGTTCATTCCTTTGTGCACATTTTATGTATGTCTCTGATATTGATTTCGTCACTCGACGATTTATTATGAATCAATAGCTTTAGTTGTATGAAAACATAGAATTGTTTTCCATGCACTAAAATAGCTATAAATGTTGATATTGGAGAGTAAATTCATTTCTTCAATAAGTGAATTTACATTTGATATTTTGATGGTTTTAGTTTTCGATTTTCGATTATGGTCTCATTGACACGCTTTGATTTTATTCGAATTTTATTTTGGTATCATATGAAACGTGGTCGTATTCTTAGACTCCCATGCTTAATGAATTATTTGGACATGATTTATTGTCATTGGCTTCCTCCCGCTCTTTTTGGATTATGTCAAAGGGGGAGAGATATAATAATGGCATAATAATGGCATGTGCTAAATGATAATTTACCATGAATCTAATTTGATATGTTAGATTCAGGGGGAGTTAAGATATAAAAATGGATTACAAATCCTAAATCTCAAATATTGGATTTGCATTTTTACTTTCCTCGTCTGCTTGATGTATGTGCTTATTATTTCATATGGAACTAATGTGTCATCAATGCAGGGGGAGTAAGTATATTTCATTTAGTTCATTATTTTTTATTATTATTTATGTTGGTTTGTCATCACCAAAAAGGGGGAGAATGTTGAGTATTGGACTCCCCGGATTTGGTTTTGGATGATGAGCAAACATAAATATATCATGAACTAACAGTTTGTGAGAGCAGTTATGGAGATCGTCGCCAAAATACCACGTACAACAAAAGCGACGTCTCAAGACTTCTCAATACACGTGATCGTATGCCAGGAGCTTCGTTGAAGCTCGAGGAGCAATATTGAAGTCAAGAGGAATGAAGATTGAAGCTTTGAAGACGGCTCGTAAGGTTTATTTTATAGTCTTCTAGCTTCATAAATTAGAATGTTAAGCCTTGAGTAGGACTTACTTTATAATCTTCATTTCGCTCATATCTTAGAGCTAGGATATTCTTAGAAGCCATTAGAAACTTTCCCGAAGCCTATCGCTTCTTCCCTCGGCTTCGAGTGCATGTTAGTTGGTTCAAGAAGTGTCACCAACCGACTAGATGACGATCTAGTCGGTCGGAAACTCTACTTAAACCGACTAGTTTGCCTTCTCTAATTCAGCTCTTTCTATGACTACAGTTAGTCGGTCAAAGAAGAGTCACCGACCGACTAGATGACGATTTAGTCGGTCAGTAATCCTTCTTAGACCGACTAGTTGTGTTCAGTCTTTTTCAGCCTGAGCTACTGTTTCGAGTTAGTCGATCAAAGAACGTTTACCGACCGACTAGTTGAGAAACTAATCGGTCAGCATTTGTTCTTAAACCGACTAAGTCATCTTGAAGTCAACCTATTCCTTTTCCACGTTAGTCGGTCGGAAAGTCTTCTTAGACCGACTAGTTGTCTTTGCCTGGAACTTCACCTTTTGGCTATTCAACCGTTAGTCGGTCTACGTTGTATCACCGACCGACTAGTTGATGAACTAGTCGGTCAGTGATCCTTCTTTGACCGACTAGTCTGGTTCAGAATAGAGCCGTTGGGATCTTTTTGAACTCGTTTTTCCTTGCCCCTATAAATAGAATCCTGATTCATTTCTTGAAGGGGTTAAGCAACATATTGGAGATATTTTCAGATCAAAAGAGAAGAGCTATCAACTCTATTTCCAAGCTCTCTCTTCTCACAAGAATCTCACCCTCAAGTTCTTGAGTCCTATATCCTCAAGAGAGATTCTCTCCATTGTGAGCCATTCAAGCTAGAAGCTTGATTCTAGGTCACCATCTCCACCCTAGGCTTCCATTGCTGGTCATCTTCTTGAAGCTAGGGTTTGGTGACTCTTCCTCCATCAAAATCCTCTTTGCCCTAATTTGGTAAGAAATCTCAAGGCATAGGTATTTTGTTGGTAAGCATTTCATTTCAGTTATATTTGAATTGTATACTCTCGGTTGTGAGAGGTTTTGCGTGATCCCGGGTTGTGGGAGTCACGGTCATCGATTGTAGGTCGATTGCACTTGTGAGGTTTTCGCAAGTGTTCATATTGGAAATCTTGAGTTAGGGTTTCTAACTCAAGTATCCGGAAGGGATCCGGGTGGTTGGGACGTAGGATCACCGGGAACAAGTCGGGGAGACTTGGGTGGATCCGAACCCATTAAACCATTTGTTTGCGTTTGCATTTATTCTTGTTGATCGTTGTTATTCCGCATTGTTGTTTGTTAATTGCACGATAATTAGGAATAACTCTCCCTATTATTTAAAAGTACTATTCACCCCCCCCTCTAGTACATGTGCAGTAGCTTCCCAGGGCACAACACACAGCTGGTAGTCGACTCTCAAAGGAGGTAGTCGACTCCCAGAGAGTTTTCAGGAAAAAAACTCTGCCACAACAAGTAGTCGACTCTGTAATTTTGGTAGTCGACTCCCAGAGTACAATTTTCAAGAAGAAGACAGAAATTAGGGTAGTGAACTACTGGGTGTTTGTAGTTGACTACAAGTTGAAACTTAGATTCTATAGAAAACTAAGCTCTCAAATGAATTTAAAACATTTTTAAAACTATTTTCGAAAATCAATGTTTGTTTGTTTGTGAGCATATTCTTCTTGGCTTTAACATAGTCCTAAGAAAAAAGACAACTCACACACTAGACACTATGAATACTTTGAAGTCATGGTTGAACTTGATGTAGTTGCATGAGCTTCACTTGAATTTGAGCTCCTCTTTAGCTTGAGCTGGAGCATTTCTTTGAGCTTTATCTTTGAGCTCCATTTGTGCTTGACTTGGAATAGCGAGCTAAATTCATCTTCATCTTCTATGAGTGTGGTTGAAGTTCTTCTTCTCGGAGTATGTTTCGAGCTTCGATTAGCTTGCACAACCTACACACTTAAGCAATATAATTTGTACATAACAACATTTGGCGTGATCTTCATCAAAACGACTGTGGGGTGAGATTAGATTTCCTAACACTCTCCCCCCTTTTGATGATGACACTCAAATGAAAAACATATGAATAATATGATTAAAAAACAATGAGTAAGTGTACTTACTCCCCCTGCTTAGATGAGGTATTATTCATTCATGTTTTTGCTTGCTTTTCACTTTTTCTCCCCCTTGTCATCATAAAAAATATAATAGTATACATACCATGTGAAAAAAATTTACATAGGCTCCCCCTCAAAGTTTGCATCATTGAAGTTGGGTCTCCCAGTTGAGTAGGCTCCCCTTCTTAATTCATGCATGTAACATGAGATTCATTGGGAGCTATTCTACTAATCCCTTATAATTTTGGCACCTGAATATCAAATATATCATTTTGGTACCCTTTCTTTGTGGGTCTGCGGGATTAGTCATACATAATACTATAATTATCAACCAAAAGGGAACCAAACCCTGTTGGTTTGAGATTTTTCATAAATAAATCTATAGTCTCTACAAAAATGAACATAGTTCATAAAACTAGAAATGTAATTGTCTTTCATCTGGATGGTTCCAATTTTGGGAATCCAAACTTTGACATATCCATTTTCAGTTTTAGGAATTCTAGTTTGGTGATGAGAATTCCTAGCATTTTGATTGGTCACATTATAACCTAAGCCATGTTTAATAGATTGAGGTCTTTGTGAACTAATCACGCTATCTAATTTGTCTTTACCTTTATTGAACCTAGCAACATTAGTAACCAAGTCATCATGCTTTGCCTGAATGGCGGCCATGTTCTTCTCTAAGTCTCCAAACCTATTTCTTAGATCTTTAAGTTCTAGATTAGGCAACCTATTCTTTTCAATTAAATCCTTATTATTGCTCATTAATTTTAGGTTCTCTTTCCTAATCTCTTCTTGCTCTTGATTAGTAGAATTAGAACCACAAGATTTATGCATTCTTTTGAGAGTTAAAAGCTCTTTGAGTTAGACCTCATATAAAGCATAAATTTTATGAAATTCCTCCACATAATCAAGTTCCTCATCATCACTACTATCGCTATCGCTAGAGTTAAGGTAGGACTTTACCTTGGGGTCTTTCTGTGCCATGAAGCACATATATGATTCTCATTCCTTTTGCTTGCTTCTCCTTCATTTTCGGATGATGATGAGCTATTGGAATCCTCTTCATCATCGCTTTTATCCCAAGCTGCAAATGTTGTTTTGTTTGGCTCTTTGCCCTTGTACGACTTCATTCTATTATCTCTGTTTTTCTTTAGAGGACACTCCTCCTTCTTGTGACCAGGCCTATTACATTCATAACAAAAAACATCATTGGTGGAATTGAACTTATGATTTTAGGACTTACATGCATTTAGGATTGTCTTGAATCCTTTAGAGATGAGTGCCATTTATTTCTACATGTCATCATTGACTTCATCATCGGACTCCTCCATATCCGATGTGTCTTTGAATGCAAGGTTCTTCTTCTTTTCACCGTGTTTCTTGGTCATTCTCTCTTGCAGTTTGAATTCATATGCCGTTAGATTACCGATGAGCTCCTCCAAGGTTAGCTTTGAAGTGTCGTTGCCTTCTTCAATGGCCGAAGCTTTGGATTGCCATTCGGGAGTGAGGGATCTAAGGATCTTGCATACGTGATCCTCTGGTGTGTACTTCTTTGCAATCTTGCAAGTGTGTTGACGATCTCCATAAATCTCGTGTACATCTCCGTTATGTTCTCACCTTTCTTCATCATAAATTGTTCATACCTGCCAACATAAAGAGAAGATTTTGACGATTTAACTTTTTGGTTACCTTCATGCGTTACCTCAAGGATCTTCCATATTTGGTGTGCAGAGGTAGCCATAGAGATGCGGTTGTACTCCGTTGTTTCAAGTCTGTAATATAGAATGGACATCGCCTTGGCATCTAGAGACACTTTGTCCGTCTCTTCTTGGTCCAATTTACTTCCTCAAGAGTGGGTGCTTCATAAGGGTTCTCCACCATTTTCCATAGCTCGTATGAAATAGAGAGAAGGTACATTTGCATTTGATTCTTCCAAGATCCATAATTTGATCCGTTGAGAAGTGGTGGTCGGTTGCTTGAATGACCTTCGGGGAAACAACCGGTTGACGCCATCTATAACCTCGCTCTAATACAAAATGTGATCATGTGGATGGCAAAGAGAACACTAGGGGGGATGAATAGTGTTTTCGCAATTTAAAATTCCTCTAGAAATCTCCCTGGAATTAATAAAGAGTTACCTATTATGAATCCTAATCAACACAAAAATAATACTTGCATAATAAAGTTAAGCAGTGGAAATAATAAATTGCAATTAAATAAATAACAATTGCAAACACACAGATTTTTATCCTCGTTCCCACAACCTGGGTACGTCCAGTCCCTGAAACTCTTGTTGGACTTTAATCCACTATTATCGGCAAATAGTTCAAACTACCTCCCGCCAAGAGGATTTACAACCACCTTGCCTACAACAAGGATTTTCCCTTGGCTCACAAGCCGAGGACTTTTACAAATTCCTTCCCTACAACAAGGATTTCCAACACCATTATCTCCAAGGAACTCAAAGTAAGATCAGATCCAATATGCCACAAAGAATTAGTGGAGATTGGTTTTTACACCCATAAACCCTATAGCCAAGTAAGAATATTGCAATTAGTGTTCTAAGTGGCTTATAGGAAATTCTCCTTTGATCACACAAAGAATATTGAATTAATCCGTTGTGATCAAGAAGAGATGTTTTCAAAAATCCGTTAAGAGAATTTAAAATCAAAGTTGAATGATTTTGAAAGACCAATTAACAATATCCAAAAATTATTGATATTAAAAAGATATAGATATGAAAATCAGCGATTTTGAAAACTTCTTGGCTACGAACACCTTTGAGAGCAATGAGAACGTTGAGAATTTTTGAGAGAGTTTTAGCTTTAGCTCAAGAATGAAAATTGGTGAGGAAAAAGATCTCAAGGCTTCTCTATTTATAGAGCCAAAAGAGAATTCAAAAAATTTCAAGTGAAGTTTGACTTTAGCCCAAAAATCAAGCTAGGAATAAATGGGAGAGGCAATCAATGAATTCTGGTCGAGCATAGCGGGTAGTCGACTCCCAGAGGAGGTAGTCGACTTCCAGAGAGTTTTCAGGAAAAAAACTCTACTACCGCAGGTAATTTACTCCGTAATTTTGGTAGTCGACTCCAAGAGTACAATTTTCATGAAGAAGGCAGAAATCAGGGTAGTGAACTACTGGGTGTTTGTAGTTGACTACAAGTTAAAACTTAGCTTATATGGAAAAATAAGCTCTCAAATGAATTTAAAACTATTTTAAAACTATTTTTGAAAATCATTTTGCGTGTGTGTGCATATTCTTCTTGCCTTTAACATCGTCCTAAGAAAAAGACCCCACACACTAGACACTATGAAGACTTTGAAGCCATGGTTGAACTTGATGTAGTTGCATGAGCTTCACTTGAATTTGAGCTCCTCTTTAGCTTGAGCTTGAGCACATTCTTTGAGATTCATCTTTTAGCTCCATTTATCTTTACTTGAAATAGCGAGCTAAATTTATCTTCATCTTATATGAGTGTGGTTGAAGTTCTTCTTCTTGGAGTATGTTTTGAGCTTCGATTAGCTTGCACAACCTACACACTTAAGCAATATAATTAGTACATAACAATATTTGGTGTGATCATCATCAAAACCACTTTGGGGTGGGATTAGATTTTTCAACAAGCATGACTACCAGACTTTTCGGTGATATTATAGGACATGATGTTCGTTAAGATCCTAGGTGGATATCTAAGATCGCTACTAGGCATTTTAGTGAGGAAATATCTTCCAAGCAAGAACATCTTGTTTAAAGTATTTTCATGAACCATGTCAATCTCATCAAGGAGTTTCCCGGTGTAGGGAATTACTAAGACTTGTCCTAAAGCTCGAACATTAATCGGGAGTTGTAAATCAAGAACTTTAATGTGAAAACGAGATTTATCAAAGTCAGCATCGATATTGGCATAGAACAGATGAACAAATCTAGGATAACGGAGACATGAATTATCTTTAATGAATAAATTCAACACATTTTGATATTCAAGGATACTATCAATTCCATAGTTCTCATTATCTTATAAGTTGACAAATCTCTCATGAAGAATTTCTCTTTTGGAAATGCTTTGAAATTTAGTATAAAAGCTAGAATTGACATGGTAAGGTTGAATTACTTCCCTTTCGATTAATCCATTAGAAGAATCATCTACCCTCCTCTTGTTCGAAACAAAAACTTTCCTAGGCATGGTTTATAAGGATTGAAATGTATGAAATATTGAGGAGATAAGGAAAAGATTACCTTGATCATGGAATTTCCCTTGAAAGCGTGAAGAACCCTAGGAAGATTCAAGCTCCAAGGAAGAGAGAACAAAGAGAACCCAAAAAATCCCAAATGAAGATCCCTAGATAGTAGTCGGCTACATAGGGTTTGAGGAGTTAGGGATTTTTATATAACCTTGATGAAGAGAGAAAAGATCTAGTCCATTGAGTCAGAGGAGGGGTTGAGATTAAAAGGTCTTATTGGGCATAAGTCATCTAGTGGATATGAACCGCCTTGTAAAACCCACTTAGAGTTTGTCAGATTTCACAAAACTTTCGACAGAAAACACTCTGATAGTCGACTCCCTCTTTGGTGGTCGACTCCCATCTGGGTATGAGAAAAGTTCTCATCCCAAGGAGATCCAATTTTGCTAGGTGAATGTCTTGCAAAAATCTTGGAAAGTGAGTTATATGAACATCAAAAACATACATATATGAAGACATTAAAGATCATAATAATTATTTTAAACACTTATATAATTATTACACACTTGCGAAGCGACGAAATTTACATTTTTCTGCAATGTGCTGATTTTTGCACCAAGTGTTGAACAGATGTCTTTTGCATTCCTCTGTTTAGAGCACCTGAAAAGATGTAAACGTTGTGGTACTATCATATTCTTGAGTTCGGAGGATCAGTTTACAGGATGCCAAACCCAATATGGTTTAGCTCCTTCAAGATAAACATATTTATAGTTCTTATTCAAATGAATACTTTGAATAAAATCAATTGCGTACCTTTGTTTATTTTAATAGGCCTCATGCGTGGGAATCCATATGCTTAAGAATTTAGTGTTAGCATGATGCACCCTAGTATGCTTATTTTCTTTCTTAGCATGAGTGGAGTTATACCCAAGTCCAGTCTTACTACATGATGCTTTCTGACTATCAATCAAGCTATCTAGTTTCACTTTTCCTTTATTAAAATTTTCAACTATCTTCATAGTGGAGTCATATTTATCTGTAATAGACACTAGAAGATTATCTAAGCCTTCTATCTGTTTACTTATGGAATCAATATCTTTTTCAAGCAATTCATTTTTCTCCTTCAAAACTACATTCTCTTTGATTAAATATCTTTGGTATTTTTTTAAAAAAATTAAGAGTTTTTCTATGCTCGCTAAGAGTTTTTTGAAGATCACAAAGTTCCTTTTATGCACCCATATAGTAAATATCTTCATCATCACTAGATATAATGTCATCTTCGCTAAATGATGAGTGATGGGTTGAGTTCACCGGAGAGGATGTGGAAGCCATGAAACACATATGAGCTGACTCTCTTCTATCTCATTTGTCGTCAGATGAGGATGACGATTTGTCAGAGCTCGAGTCATCACTTTGATCAAAGGCTGCATATGCTTCCTTTTTCGGTCATCGGAACTTGTTTCTCCTTTTGCTATTTTTCTCATTGCTATCTCTGCTTTTACCTCGACCTTTGCTATCTCTATTGTTCTTCTCTAGCCGACAGTCTCTTTTCACATGTCATGGTTTGTTACAGCCAAAACAGATAATGTTGTTAGTAGAACGAAAAGACGGTTTAACACACTTACTTAACATGAAGTCCTTGAAATTTTTTGATATAAATGCAATATGTTCTTCTCTGTCAATGTAATCGGAGTCTTCTTCATTGACATTAAATGATATGTTCTTTTTCTTTGGCTTTTCTTCAGCCTTCTTATCTTCTTCGAGTTCAATCTCATAAGCCATAAGGTTTCTTATCAACTCTTCAAGCATGAGGTCACTTATGTTATGAGCCTCTCAAATGGCTTTCATCTTTCCTTTCCATTCGGGTCTGAGTGATCTCAAGATCTTCATTACCTGATCATACTTAGATACCTTTTTCCTTAACCATGCAAGCTCATTGGTTATATTAGTGAAGCAAATATTCAGATCACTGATAGATTTGCTTTCTTCCATTTAAAAACTTTCAAATTTTGAATTAAGCAGATTAATACAAGACTCTTTTACCTTAGTCGTCCCCTCATGACTTACCTCAAGTGTGTGCCAGATCTAATAAGCAGTCAAACTCTGAGAGATTCGATTGAATTCGGGTGCAGTTACAGCACAGAGCAAAGAGTTCATTGCTTTGGCATTTAGGTTGCCTGCTTTATTCTCCTCTGTGGACCATGTGTCCATCTCGATGATCGGCGTTGTATATTTGTTCTTCATTATTTTCCAAACATCTATGTCAACTAACTGGAGATGGATCATCATACAGATCTTCCATTTGGCATAGTTTGTGCCATATAAGAGAGGTGGTCAAAGAGTTATAAGTCCTTCATTGTGGAAAGAAGTTGATGCCATCGCTTACTCTGATACCAAGTGTTGGATCCTGTAGATGGAAAACAACACTAGAAGGGGGTTGAATAGTGTTGTATGAATAAAAAAATTCGCAAATTAACAACACAAAGAATAACTTCCCTTCCAAGGTTGCCTAAGGAGCCAAGTAGAGTGACTACACTAGGTCCTTAATCAACACGATGATCTCCAAATAAAATGAGATGGTATACCAACAATGAAGATCAAAAGAGTAACAATAATAAAATGGATCTCACAACGGAATGAAATAGAAACTTGCGCTAACAAAGTTAATAAGCAAGAATAGATTGACAAGTGATTGCAAATGACATATTCTTAAACAATAAACAAGTTAGCATAAACTAAATGACAAGAGACAATCACAGAAAATTCACACGGAGAGACACGAGAGTTTATCCTGGTTCCTAACTTGGGTACAGACAGTCCCCGACCATCACAGATCGAGATTAAATCCACTATTGCCTTAGCAATACAATTACCTAGATTCACTCTCTAGGATTTCCAACGACCTAACTCCACTACTAGGATTTCCAAGCACCTAGTCACAACTAGGATTTACAACACCACCACCTAGCCTTAGCTAGGATTTTCAACACCCTTTTCTTTAAGGGACTCAAAGTAAGATCAGGTCCAATATACCACAATGAATTAGTGGAGATTGGTTTTCACACCCAATAAATCTATAGCCAAGAAGAATGTGCAATTGTGCTCTATGTGGCTAAAAAATAAATCTTCTTTGATCACACAAAGAATATTAATTGATTCAATGTGATCAAGAAACTTTGTTGTTTTAAGACCCTTTTAAGAATATTCAAAAATGGAGTAAGAAGGATTTGAAAAACAACTTGTAATAGCCAAATAAACTGATCTTAAAACAAGATTGAAAAATAAGCACAAGAATAAGATCAGAATTTAAAAAATGTTGGCAATGAAAAAATTTAGAGCAATGAAAATTAGAGAGCTTGAATGCTTGAGAGAATATTGAATTTTTCTCAAGAATAATTGGTCTTCTAAAGGGTCTCAATGGTTCTCTATTTATAGGGCCAAAAATGAATTCAAAACATTTCAAAAAAGTTTGACTTTTGCCCTAAAAACGTCTACAAAACAGATTCAATGAAACTGGCCATCAACAGTTGGTAGTCGACTCCCAAGTTTGGTAGTCGATTCCCAGGGCATTTTTCTAAGAAAATTGCCACTGACAGGTAGTCGACTCTTGGGTGTTTTGGTAGTCGACTCCATCTTGATAAATGATTTTCTCAAGGAGTTTTACTCTTATACCTTTGAAAATAAGTTTATATAATTATACCATGAATTAAAATCATTTTCAAAAACTTTTTGTGTGTGTAGGTATTCTAACTTGGCTTTGAAAATATTCTAAGAAATTGAAAACCAACTCATACACTAGACTCTATGAAGAACTTGAAGCCATGGTTGAGTTTGAGCTAGTTGCATAGGCTTCACTTGAATTTGAGCTCCTCTTTAGCTTGAGCTTGAGCACAGTCTTTGAGCTTCATGTTCAAGCTCCAGGCTTCAGCTTTAGGCTCTTCTTGTGCTTAAACTAAAGCTTCAGAATGTAGACATGGAATGTGGGCTCAATCCAACTTCATCTTCTATGTGTAGTTATTGTTCTTCTTCTCGAAATATGCTTCAAGCTTCGATTAGCTTGTTGCACAACCTACACACTTAAGCAATATAAATAGTACACAATATTTGGTCTAATCATCATTAAAACCACTTGTGATGGGACTAGATTTCCCAACACTTTAGCTGGCCTCCCATCCTCGAGCTTGATCTAACCATTACACCAGACACAGAGACATCTTCTTTTCGTAATGATCGCTTTTGGCCGCAAATTACTAGCATATCCCATTTTAACCCCAGCCATCGAAATCATCATCTATCATACATCTGTGTGTCTGCTACGCTCAACGCCATTCAGCTACGACCTTATTTTGTAAGTTTGAGCATGTCACCATCTCCACTGCTGAGTTGATCCACATGAAGGGGATGACCAGGGCCATCAGACTTTATGATGACAACACCCTACATCCTTACATCCTTTCTGACACAGCTCGTTGGCTGTATAACCACCTGCTATCCACCGCCTCATCTTCGAATGAGATATGTTGTGGCAGTTTATTCACTCTTCTCGTCCCCATGCTAAGATTAGATCTTCCAGCTGATCTTGTGGTGGTGCCCAGGCCACAACTTTGACGACATGAGTGCTTACACAGATGTACATTATTAGGCCCCACAGTTGGTGACACTGGATCTATATTGTGGGTCCCAATTGTGACCAACAATTGATCCTGCCGAGCCCTGATAGGACTCATATCAAGGCGATTCATAGGGATTGGATTCTTCCGGCTGAGCCTATCCTGGCCATCCATGATCTTGCGCCTGAGGGGAGAGGGGAGAGATTGTTGAGGAGGAAGGAGAATATGATAGTGACTGGGAGAGTAGCGACGAGGGAAAGACCAGAGAGTCTGTAAAGCCCTGTACCACCACCGCTTCTGTTTGATCCATATGTACGTCTATTCCTATAGTGAGCACATCTATCCCAACATTTGCTAGTGCTATGACCGTACCGATCGCTACCCATGCTGAGAGTTCCGAGAGAGTAGTAGCCGCCACAACCCCTGAGATACCGTTGCATGCACCATCATCTATACCACCCATTTCTGAGGGTGCTTCTACTTCTGTTGTTTCTGCATCAGTCGATTCTGTACCCGTTGTATCTGCGTCTGTCGAGTCTGCACTCATAGTATCTGCACCTTTGTCTGAGAGTGCTACTGCACCCACCATTTCTACCGTATTTTCTGATAGTGTCGTGGTATCTGTCCCCACCTCTGTCACCACAACGCTTGCATCTGTTGAGATCCCACCCATTCATGTATCTGCACCTAAGCCCCCACATAGATCGTCCTCCCCTGAGCTTATTCTTCGTCCTCGTGCACATGCACGACAACGTAGGGAGAGGGGCGACCCTAGTGGTACCCGCTCATCTGGCAGTTCCTGCCATGCCCTATTTTGAGGTATACGTGTATTCCACTGAACACACGTGGTATTTCTACCTACGATGCATACGTAGGCAGGAAATACACGTAGATATCGATGTATTAGTATAGTACAAGTGGGGATTGGGCCGTAATGCGTGGCTAAGAGTCGAAAAACCGAGATTGAGTGTGGGAGAAGTGTGAAAGACGTCGTGGGTGCAAAACAACAGGAATGTGTTGTGACGTGTGTGCGTGGTGCATGTATGCATGTGTAGGCATGCCTGGGTAGGTGTAGGTAAGCCATGCAAGCATGGAAGGGGTTAGGAGTCAATGGAAACTCCCGTAAATCTTTAGAAAGGTTAGGGGCAAAACGGTCATTTGGACTAAATCTGCTGTGCGTACATACTGAAGTGGTGTGTACATAAAGTAATGTCAAACTTGTAAATACTTGGATAAGTGAGGGGTAGTTTGGTCATTTAATAAATGACATGGCTTATTGGATAAGCCATGGAAAAGCATATTCTAGATTTCTATATCTCTTTCTCTCCTTTTCTTTTCTTTTCTTCTCTTTTCTTCCATTATCCTTATCTCCTCTCCTCCCACTCAACTCCCACCCCCAATTTCGTGCCTCCCCCTCCTACCCCTCTATGTTGTCCCAAAAAAAAGAAGAAGAAGAAGACCTCTATGTTGTCCCAAAAAAAGAAGTAGAAGAAGAAGAGGAAGAAGAGGAGAAGAAGAAATGGGTTCTTTTGAGGTAGGGATCTCTTGGATTTGGAATTCCTTTAATTTTTTCTTGCTATCATAATTTTATAGCATGATTTACTGATATGAAGTAGTGATAATTAAATTAATGTGCCTTGATTCAATTTTCATGAATTTCCCCTTGAAAATTCTTAGCAAAATTATCCCCTTTGAAATTCTGAAATATTGATGTCTGTTGTAGCCTTGATTATGGTTACTGTAGATAGAATTAGGGTTCGAAAAAAATATATATCCATGTAGATCTTGAAGTTCTACCCCAAAATCATGTAAATTTTGATGTATGTTCAATTCAGAAATTAGGAGCAAAAATTCCATCTTTACAACATGTCTGTTTGATCTTCAGTCTTGACACAGTTCAGAAAAATTGATCTAAATAGCTGCACATTTAATGGAATATTATGTTCTTGGTCTCGTTGAAAACTTAACAAGTTTATCTATAATCTCAACAGAGTTCTTATATTTCGAAATTCTGGCTAAAACATGCCCAAAACAGCAATCTTTATAGGCTCTGAAATCTGTCTAGAAAACAGACTTGACACACTTCACCAAATAATTCACCATAAATCATCTACTTAATATATTTGCATGAAATTTTATCTGTGAATTCAGGACTAACATATCTACTACTTTCATTTGGAAATTTTTGTTAAATTCTCACTTAAAACTGATGATATATGGTCATTTGTGGTGACTGTTTACAATTTCCAGCAAGCTGAAATATTTAATAGATGTTATAACTATGACTTGATGTTAAATTTTGCTCTATTATGCAAGTGCATTGTTATTGCTTGAAGTAGGGGTTCAGTGTGATAATTGCTCTTGGATTTACGCATGTTATAATGGCTATGTTAATGACTCCATCATGTGTTCGATGAAATGCCTCAATGAAGGCGATATCCGATAATTTGAGTAACGTGCATGTGTTAGTATTGGCCTTGACCCACAATGATAATTGGTAAAGTTAGAGGCTTGAATGACATGGATACATTGAAATTGTGAGTGGATGATGTGCTGTGATAGAGGTCATGTCACGTGAGTGCATGACCCTATGTCTGATGATGGACAACTGAGGTGATATGTGCATACCTATGCCATCATGACCCCTAACGTGTCACTTATGATGTTAACTTATAAAATTGAATGAGTCTCAATCCTCTCTAATGAGGGTGAGTTAGCAAAACCCGGGTTTTGGGTGGGATTTGAGTAAATTGTGGATATGAGGCTTGGACTGAGAAGTTGGGGGAAATGATTATGTGCTATGTGATATTTATACACACTCGCCTTTATCGAGAGTGGAGGGGATTTTTATACCCACTCGCCTTTACCGGGAGTGGAGCGGACATACGGAGGTTGTGTTATTATGTGGAGATTCTCACTCCTGCCAGGGACAGGGGAGCTGAGAGGCCCGGTGTTGTACAGTGCCCGTGTCCACGTAGTGTGCTATATTCACCCCAAATTTTTGGTGATGTCCAGGTCCTGGTATCCTACAGTTTACCCAAGTTCCAATTAATTCAATTATAAAATAATAAAATAAGTATTTGTGTGTTACTCCTTCTGCTGGCAGCACTTCCCCTTCCCTTTGCCTGATTCTTTGTGACTCTGTGTCATGCCTCAAGCACTTGCACTTATCTTATTAGATAATGGCTTCTTGAAAACTTGTGTTATTATTGTTATTATTCGTGCTAACCCTTTTCTTGCAGTAACTCGACATTGGACCGCAGGTATGATCCTCTAATTTAGCTATTTAAAGTTCATTATATTATTTAGTTACATGCCCTACTTCTCTTGTCTTGCCTTGTGGTTTGATAACCTTAAAACGATGTTCCAAATCAACGTTGGTTCCTACTGGGGCACGCACTGTCGTGCTCCTCCCCATTTTTCAGGTAGCAGGGTCAGCTTGGTTGGAGGTGACTTGGAGTTGGGTAGTCTTGGTGTGAGTTGTAGCCGTATAGTGTGACATGGTTGTCATGAGAGGTGTAGAGTGGCGGTGTATGTGTAGTGGTGCATTTGGACTATGTATGTAAATGAATGTTGTTATATAAATTTGTTGTTGATGTTATATGTTATCTATAAGTTGTTTGATATCTTAATGAAGCTGCACTTGTACTATCCCAGCATGTGCGCAGTGGCCTGCTTATTCAGTTTCTTCTTTCTCTCTCTTTTCCTCTCTCATCAACCCCACTCTTCAGGATACTTGGAAAAAAAATTTTAATGCCAGGTATTCTGGGGAACGTGGCATGACAGTTTCCGCAGCACTGACACACATTTGACTGTGATAGAGACCGAGCTTACCGCCATAAGGCATGACATGACCACCCTCACTCAGACAGTCTCTACCTATCATGATGCAGTGCAGGGGATTCAGCGTGATGTTATCGATATTCTGGACATTCTACGTCCAGCACCACCAGTACCACCATCTGATGCCATACTTGGTTCGCAGAAACGAGACCCATCACCACCTCCAGAGGGTGGTGCCACTGTTTGAGTTTAGAGTTTGCTCTAGTTCTCCACTAATT
This sequence comes from Scilla litardierei, assembly GCA_030789695.1. Taxonomy (NCBI): domain Eukaryota; kingdom Viridiplantae; phylum Streptophyta; class Magnoliopsida; order Asparagales; family Asparagaceae; genus Scilla; species Scilla litardierei. Next base: position 105,341,627 of record CM061136.1, read on the forward strand.
TTTTGTGCCCAGCTGGATACACTTATAGGGCACCGCTTCAAATAGCTTGGTGGAGAACATATATTGATGCACCGTTACCATTGCATCATTTATGTGTGTGTTTGTATTTAGGCACTAGGATCATATAGTTTCATTAGGATTATTTTTTGTTTATTGTTTTTCTTTTTAGGACTTTATTTTGTTTTCTTTTATTTTTTCTTTTCACCCACCCACCCCCTTTGATTTCACCATCCTACTGGCTGTTGTTCTCTACGGTAAGGACACTGCTATGTTCAGCATGTGGGAGTATCGCTTTCGCTTTTTATTTTCTTTATTTTTCGTTTTTTCTTTATTTTTCTACAATTTTCCACTCATTTTCTCTTTTTAAAATCATCATTTTATTTTTTTCTCTTTTGAGTGCTTACATGTTTTTCTCATTTTTTTCGCTGTTTTCTTTTCTTTTTTAGACTAGAGATGATTCTCCCAAGATTGCACTATAAGCCACGCACACTCAACTAATTTCTTTACACAGTCACATAGCATTTTCTGAGTCTGTTATGCTTCATTGAAAATAGAAGATGGATTTTAATTTGAACTTCATGCTTTGATAAATTAGAGCTAATTCCTTGATTAGAATGCTAATTTAATATGCTTTTTCATAATTTGATTTCATGTCTCAACAATAAATATACTCGAAACAGTTAAGCTGAAATTGCATGATCTAATTGAAGATTGAATGACTAATTGCATGATTGTGTGATCAACGACACTTTTTCGTCATGAGTAGTAATTCAAAAGAATTTGGTTAACCCACGACACTTGAGTAGCGTTGATTAGAAATTCTTATACTAAGTCATATCCCGAATTCTATTTTTTTTCTTTTTCTTTTGTATATGGCCAGTTATGATCTTTGATCATAATTTGTATTCCATCGCATTTACGTGTGTTTGCAAAAATCCCAAAAGCATAAAAAATTAAAAATCAAAAATCAAAAATTCCTAAATAAAAAGCCCGAGGGGTTCTTCATAACCTGATGCCCTAAGATCGTCTGGCTTGGGATGCATAGGTCGCCTTTTATATATATTGAGTTCATCTCATATATATAAAGAGAAAGAAAAACCAAAAATATCCAAAAATGATTGTAAAAATAAAAATCCCACATCCTTACCCCATTTTCTATATAGAATAAGGACATGGCGAGGTTGAAGACTTATAGGATTCACGAAAGGGTTTAGTGCAGTGATCTCAAAATTTAATTGAATTTACTATCTTCATCTATGAAAATCAATTAAAAGGAATTTATCTTGCATGCATGAAAGATTGTTCATGATATGATACGATGGATAGAGAATGAGTTGTGGAGACATGAATTCAAATTTATGGACGTAGTATATTAATTAGTAAGCTATGATAGGATTTTTTTCCTCTAATTTCATAATGTATATTCGATATCGACTTCGCTTTTTTCATTGAAAATCCATGCTATATAATAAATGCTAGATTTGATGCTATTCGTGTGAGTTGTGTGTTTTTAATTGCTAAGTTGAAGTGTTGCCACAAGCTTATGAGACGAGGAGATGATTTAGTCGCTTTTTCTGAGCTTTGACTTCTATTGAATACTTGGGTTGACACTCGAAGGAAGGGTCGTATTACCACCAGCAAGCCCACCTAAACATTTCCTAAGCCCGTTAAGCCTACAAGGCCCACAGTAGTAACCAAGCGTCGACTCAGTCTACCACCCACATATCATCTTCCCATTGAGCTTTCGTAGCTCAAGGAAATAATCGTTAATGGCACTTAATTAGCAGGAGGCGTGGGCGACGGTTATCCCTATTGATGAGGGAGAATCGCACTGCCATAATTTGTGACCGTTAGCTCCCTTAACGTCACTGAAAGGTCTCCAAAGTCTATAAATACCGAAAAGACAGTCGGAGTAGGGGATCTCTGAGGTACGAGAAATCTACATTCTTACATTCTGCTTTCAACATCATATTTCTTCATCCAAATAGCTTGTGGCGACTGATTCAAGGCGAATCTCTGTGATTCGATCTTGACAGCCCCTTGCTATTCTTTAAGCTCCTGTTCTAACTTAAGCTTTGGAGGGAATTTGGGTCAGAACCCAGATCCGACCCCTTAATGTTCATTTTTGGTACAGGTGATCTAAGCACGACCCAACAGGAAGGTCGAAAGATAGCTCACGAACACCAGACGTGCAAGGTTTGACCCTACCAAAGGGTCAAATGACCATAGTACTCATCTCAAAGGGCAAGAGAGCCTCTACCAAGCACTCTTGTTTTTTCTACCTTCGACCCTGGTTCATCCAACCAAGGGTCCCACCCTTCCAGCTGACGAGGCTCTACCGCAACAGGAAAGTCCAAATCAACCCAAACATTGTTATTGCCAATTTTGGCCTTAACAATTGGCGTCGTCTGTAGGAAAACCCAGTCAACATCCCGAAGCAACTATAGCCCAATGTCGATTGGACCCGAGAATAATGGACCATCCTTGGACTAGCCGAGAACACTTGGAATGAGGATCACGTTCAAATCGAAGACGTCGAAGACTCCGCGTCGTCATCAAAGGGGCCAAGAGCGCCTATGGTGACTCAAGAGAAATTTGACTACTTTGCTGACCAGATCGGGAAAAGCATCAAGGTTTTAGCTGCTGCTGTACAGCAGAGCATCGGGCATCCACAACCAGATAAAGAGGAGCAATTGCCTCTCAATCCAGTTCAAATGCCTGTGAGGGAGTGAGCCACTCCTAGAGATCCGAGGGTGAGTAACTCATGGTCAGAACGGCAAGAGAACTTGCAGTTGAATACAATTCATCCATCTCAACATAATGGTGAAATGGGGAATAATTGCCCCACCTTTGGACATGATAGAGGCCCAAGGCCCTCCAATAATGGCCGAGTCACTCACTGCATCTTGGATCACGTAATTGATCAAGTCACTCAGGGTCAAAGTCCTCCCGAATTTGCAGCTGGCAACAAGAGGAGGGGGAGGGAGGAAAGCCCCATCCGCTCTTCAGGTGCCACTCGCCAAACAAGGAGGGGAAGAGAGAGCCATGCCTATCTATCCAGCTAACCAGCAAACTCCACAAAAGGAGAAAATCACGTCCGCCCCACTGCTTCAGAAGTTTAAGCTCCCATCCATACAAATGTACGATGGTAAGAGTGATCCATGGGAGCACATTCACAGATATCAGAGTGTGATGCAGCTCCATAGAGCCGACGAGGCATACCTCCACCGAGCCTTCCATACCACTCTAACGAAGGAGGCAAACTGATGGTATAACGGATTGCCCGATGATTTCATCAGATCTTTTGATGAATTGTCTGACCTGTTTTTCAGGCAATTTGTTGTAGGAAGACGCCCTAAACACAAGTCATCACAACTCTTCACTTTGAAGCAAGGTGACAAGGAGTCAATTCGAGATCTCGTCTAGCGTTTCAACGAGGAAAGGCTAGAAGTCGAAGGCGTTCCTGATACGACCATCATTAGAGCCTTTACTCAAGCAGTTAAAAATAAATACCTGCTGAGGTTCTTACATTAGTTTCCATCGAGCAACCTAGTGGAACTATTTAACACGACAGAACGATTTATGACTTCGGAGGAAGCACTCGCAGCCGCAAAGAACGACACTCCTAAGCGTTGTGAAGAGGTGAAGCGATATGTTCGACCAAAAGGGACCCCGTCAAGAGCCTCGAGATCGAAGACCACGAGAGAGGAGTCCTCGAAGCAAGGAGCACCCAGCCAGGTCGGATGCCCCCAAAACAGAATCTTGGCATATGCCCAATGAGATGGACTCGTCAATGAACCTGTTAAGAATAACATGTATGAAAAGAGAGATGACTTCAAATTCTGCAGGTATCACAACGATCACGGGTATGACATCGATGATTGCTGGACCCTCAAAAAGGAGATAGACGCTCCGGTCAAGCGTGGTCATCCAAATAAGCCTGGTGACAACCCACAAAGTAAGGAAAGGCCCTCGAAGCAGAAAGGAAAAGGGATACTGATGGGGTCGCCTATCACCAAGGTGGTCGATTAAAAGCGTGATATCAAATAACAACAGGCGGGAATAGCTTCGACAGGATAAAGAAGAAAACATGCATGTACGCTTTTTTCTTTCTATCATTGAAATGTTTGAGCTTTTTATTAAAAGATAAAGTTTGTGTTTCTTTAAAACACACTTTCTCAACATGACAATTATGGTTCTTATGTTTTTGAGAGGATTATCCTTGCTAACGCTCAATTAATCTAAAATGCTTTTCCCAACAAGGAATCTCATCCTTAAATAAAAACTTAGTTGAGTGAATTCTCTCACTATTCATATTGCCATAATGAAAGTAAACCTCCGAAAGCATCGTCAGCCATAAGACGAAGGGACCGTTGACGCCCCCCGCTTATGCGTGTGTTTGATGTGTGCAATAATACGATCGGGGGCGTAAGATTTAAATATTAGTAACAGCAAGTGCACGGTGTTGTAGTGTGGCTTGGGGGTCGAACTCAGGGAGGCATGGATGTGCTTGTGTCAAGAAGGATCAAATTCACCCCATGGGTGAGCTAGCCCGAATCGGATGATGGTTGTCACAGTAAATGGAATGCAAGGGATAAACAATATAAAGGAAAAACCCGGGACTTTGGTTTCCACCCTATCGAGCGATTCTCGCCGATACGGCCTACGGGTAGGATAACGATCGGAATTAGGGTCTAATGGTGAGACGTTGCCTCTAAGAGTGGTACCAGCGTCCCATGGGCCCGATATTCCGGTCGGTGCCCAGGATGATACGCCGGACTTTCCGGGTTCGGTCAGTGGGCACTCCTGTGTCCATTAACACTGACCGACTCTGGGAGTACTAAGTTCGCAACGATAACTCCCAACGTCTCATCCTGTCACTCCTGCACGCTAGGATTCGACGTCTACGCTAAGGGCGTGAGCTATGGCTAGGGAGTCAACCGCCAAGTTTATTCCCCCTTGGCCCAACGGTCAAAGGCGGTCTTTTTCCCGCCGATGACAATAAAACACCCAGCGTAACTGTTAGATTCCTAATCCCTATCGATTTCCTAGTCCAATGGACGCATCGGGAAGAGCCCACGAAGGGGTTTCCACCAAAATCCCAGATTTGGGAACTACTCACACATATTTAGTAAAAAGCGCTCTAAATAGAAATGGACCGTTAGAAACATGATCGGGCGATTGAAAAGCAGTAAGAGCAATGCTAATAACACTATATTAAAGTTTGACAAAGATCGAAAAACTTACAAATATCTGAAAAATTACAGCCGTCAAGAGAGAGAAAAAACAGCAAAAAATAACAACTCTCGTTTCTGGAAAACCTAGGGGTTCTATTTATAGAATACGAAAGCACCCGATCGGGTGACCTGCTTTGTTTCTTCGGCAGCGCAGAATAGGACCCCACCCGGTCACCTCGGCACGGTCGGTTGAAGGTTGAAGTTGATCGGTTGGATCTTCGTGCCGTCGGGTGAACCGGTCGGTTGATCTCTCCGTGTCGTCGCTTCGGAGAATTGGCTACAGGTGAACCGATCGGGTGAAAGTCACCCGATCGGTTGGCATTCAGCGTCAGAAATCCAGAGAGTTGGGGCGTTTGAACCAGTCATTGAACCGACCGGGTGACTTCTTGGCCGCTCCAACTTGTGTCCGGGTGGTGCACGCGTGCATCACCCGATCGGTTGGAAATGACCAACCGATTGGGTGAGGGGCTGAAAGAAGCGATCTTCGTCGTTTGACCCCATGGATCACGCGTGACTCCTCCCGTTGCTCCGGGGACTCATGATATCGTCGTTTTATGCCCCCTATGCCAGTAAAATCCTGTAAAATATGAAAAACACGGAAAAGTGAAAGAAAACAAGAAAACACGAGAAAGCGAATATAAGACGGCGGTAAAAACGGAAAAACACGGAAGAAAACGTGTGCAAATATATGAAATATAAACGCACGTCAACCGTGTCCCTCACCATCGAACGATCAATCTGCGTCGTCAGCCGTAAGAAGAATGGGCCACCCCATCGCAACTGAACGACCCAATTTAGTTATCGGCCGTAAGCAGAAGGGAACACGTTCCTCGCCACCGAATGACCAATTTGCATCATCAACCGTAAGACGAAGGGGCCACCCCTGGCAACTGAACGACCCAGATCAATCGTCAGTCGTAAGCCAAAGGGAACATGTCCCTCGCCACCGAATGACCAATCTGCATCGTTAGCCGTAAGACGAAGGGGCCACCCTCCCCCCCCCCGCAACTACATAACCTAATTCAGTTGTCGGCCGTAAGATGAAGGGAACATGTCCCTTGCCACCGAACAACAAATCTACATCGTCACCTGTAAGATGAATGGTCCACACCATTGCAACAAAATGACCTAGCTCAATTGTCAATCGTAAGCCGAAAGGAACATGTCCCTCGCCATTGAACGACCAATGTGCATCGTCAGCCATAAGACGAAGGGGCCACCCCCTCACAACTGAACGATCCAATTCAGTCATCGGCCGTAAGATGAAGGGAACATGTCTCTCGCCACTAAATGACCAATCTGTGTCGTCAGCCGTAATACGAAGAGGCCAACCCCTTGCAACTGAATGACATAATTCAGTCGTCGGTCGTAAGACGAAGTAAACATGTCCCTTACCACCGAACAACCATTCTACATCGTCAGCCGTAAGACGAAAGGGTCACCCCCTCACAACTGAACGACCCAGCTCAGTCGTTGGCCGTAAACCGAAAGGAATATGTCCCTCGCCACCGAGCGACCAATCTACGTCGTCAGCTGTAAGGCAAAGGGTCCACCCCCTCGCAACTAAACAACCCAATTCAGTCGTCGGTTGTAAGACGAAGGGAACATGTCCCTCGGCACTGAACGACCAATCTGCGTCGTTAGCCGTAAGATGAATGTGCCATCCCCTCGCAACTGAACTATCCAGCTCAGTCATCGGCAGTAAGCCGCAGGGACCATGTCCCTTGCAACCGAACGACCAACCTATATCGTCAGCCGTAAGCCGAAGGGACCATGTCCACGTAACCAAACGATCAATCCACGTCATCAGTCATAAGACAAAGGGGCCACCTCCTCATAACTCAACAACCCAATTCAGTCGTCAGCCGTAAGATGAAGGGAATATGTTCCTCGCCATCGAATGACCAATCTGTATCGTCGGCCGTAAAATAAAGGGGCCACCCCTCGCAACTAAATGACCCAATTTAGTCATCGACCGTAAGACGAAGGGAAAATGTCTCTCACTACTGAACGACCAATTTGCACTATCAGTCGTAAGACAAAGGGGCCACCCCCTCGCAACTAAACAATCCAGCTTAGTTGTCGGCCGTAAGCCAAAGGGACCATGTCCCTCGCAACCGAATGACCAACCTATGTCGTCGGCCATAAGCTGACGGGACCATATCCCTCGCAACTGAACGACCTATTTGCATCGTCAGCCGTAAGACAAAGGGGCCACCTCTTCCCTACTGAACGACTCAACCTCTGTCATCGACCGTAAGCCGAAAGGACCATGTCCCTCGCATCCGAATGACCTACTAGCATCGTTAGTCATAAGATGAAGGGGCCACCCCATCACTACTGAACGACCCATTCTACGTCATCCGCCATTAGACGAAGGGGACACCTCCTCACTACTGAATGACCCGTCTATCCCATCAAAAGCAAGTCAAGGAAATCACCTCCTTACTACTGAATGACCCGTCTATCCCATCAAAAGCAAGTCAAGGAAATCACCTTCTTGCAGCTTATAAGTCAACTCTTTGTTGCTCATGGAGCTATGCCCTACTCTAATGATTCCAAAGAGAATGGTTCGACAAGACTGTCATCGCTTCCCAAAGCAGATGATCGATCTATCGATAGGAGCCAACCGGAGACATAGACATTCATACATGCTCATACTCTTCAGTACAAAGGGGTACAATACAATTTTTGGGGATTCTATTCATTTTTGTCAAAATTGTACTTATTGTACAAAAATTTACCATGACTACACCCTCAATAAAAAAATGGAAATGGGAAACTCCTAAGTAATGTGTCCTTGATCTCCTTCGACCAGAGAAACATGTGTTTGTTCCTCCAAAATAGCTACAGGGTCAACGCCGCCTGGCTAGATGTCAGCCTCATCAACCGTGGCATTGGCTACGGTCAACGCTGCCTGGCTCAATGTTAGCCTCATCAACCGTGGCATTGGCTACTGTGGTAGCAACCTAACCAGCCCCATCCATGACAAGAGGAACGTCCTCGATTTCATCTGCCAAGTCAGAAAATCGAATCTTCATCTCTTGACGACATCGCTCATATCCCTGAATATAGAGCTCATCAAAATTCGGAAGGTTATCCTCGTACTATTTGATAGCCTTCTCCACGATCTTCTTCGTGTCAAATTCTTGGGAGCTAACGGGAAGCTGGGCTCTACGCTCATTCTCCCTAGCCTCCCACTTCTTCCTTTCTTTGAGCAACATCTCCTCTGCTCGTCCCTTTGAAGCCCTCAATTCCTTGGCTTCCGCTGAAAGACGAGCCTCCCTCGTAAAAGACTTGCCCAGATCTTGTCCGATCTTCGCCTTCTCAGATTTGAGTATGTTAATGACAATTTTCTATCGTTGTAGCTTGGCATCCTTCTTCTCGATAGCCAATTTGGTTGACTCTGCTTCCATGTTTAGGGTGGACTCAAAATTGGCTACTACCATAGAGCGTCGACGTACCTCCGTGTTCGCCAGAAGGGTCTGCAAGAAGAATAGGGATATCACTCCTAAAGCACATGATCCAAGCATAAGAAGAGTAAAAGTGATCATTACCTGAATACTTCCAAGAATGGCAAGGGTCGATAGCCTCTCATGATTGACCCTCGACAGCACGGCCCTGTCTCTTGACAGGGTCGAATTCTTAGCTAGTCGACAAGCGGTCCCGTAGTCCAGGAGAGCCAATTTCTCCCACCCCATTTGATGAGGTGCCTTAAATAGCTCTCTATCGGGGTAATCAATTGGATCTTGGACCGATCCGTTCCCCAACAGAATCGACCTAAATTCAGGAGGAATGTCCTCAGTAGGAGGCTCTGGTGGGAACAAGCCTCCCCAAAGCCACGAATCTTGACGTTGGAAATCCCCCGGGGATGAAGATGGCTCCTATGAAGCTTTATCTAACACTGAGACCTGGCCTTGCTCGAGCTTCCGATCGTTTTTGGAAGCTTAAGCTGACGCCGAGGCTTCGATTGTGTAACGACCAGTATTTTTCAAAATATCAATTACGTATTTTTACATATTTTCAAAATTACTTTATAAATGTTGGTCAAGAGTTTTATAACAAAACCGATTTCAAAAAATTCTTAAAAAATATTTTGAAGCACTAGACTAATTATAGTGTATTTCAGTAACTTCAGATTTCATCAGATACCCAAAACAATTTTGATAAAAATTCATTTTTAATTATTACTGTTTTGGCTTAATGAATTAATTTTCTATACAAACATCTTCAAAACATTTTCAAACTTCTTCAGTAGCATCATATGATCATTTAGGCCTCCCCACTATAATTTGGTAACTTTCTGATATCAAATCAACCTAGAACTTGCAAACCCTCTTTCTAAACATTTTGACCAAAAACTAGTATCTCCGTAGATCAAACCCCAAAATGGATTTCGTATTCGTGATCCTCATGATGATACGATCCCGTGGGTATGTTTTCGTTATTTTTCGGAGTCGTATGCGAAAACGGGGTTGTATTCCTCCGTTTTCACTAATTACAATCACTAATGACATTTTTTACATTCACTAATCAACTTTACTTCTACCCTAATCCCCCAACCACCTCCTTAATCCACCTACATTAGCTGGTTGAGATCCAAAATTTCAGGATCTCAACCATTCCCATTAATTCTTTGTCCCCCCACTAATTACCATTTTATCACTCACTAATCCTATTTAACCCCCCCCCCCTCTCTCATTTTAACACTCATAGTATTACCATATCTCTCTCTTTCTCTTTATTTCGAAACCTAGGCAAACACCCGCACGTTCACTCACCCTCTTTATCTCACTCACACACTCTCTCTCTCTCTCTCACTTTATTTCAAAACCTAGGTAACCCCGCCCGCACCCTCTCTCTAACTCTCCTCACTCTCTCACTCTCCCTATCTCTTGAACACCCTCTCCCTCTCTCTTCTTCCCCGATGAACCCACGGCGACCAACTCGTCTGCCACCGCTAAGAGCGCCTCCTCCTCCTCGTAGAGCCCCCGAGAGCCCACGACGAACCGCTATATCCTTATCCATGCCTCATCTGAACCCGTCCATCCTGGTCTTGTTTCGTTACGCTATTTGATCTTGGTTCCCATTCTATTGCTTAGTCTTCATACTAGTGATTGTTGTTGTCTATGTCAACCTTAGTATAGTATGGTGGGCCCATTAGTATAAGTTGTGCTGTCTTTGTGGTGCATGCATATAGGTAGAGTATGTGAACCCCTGTGTACCACTTGTGTATGAGTGTGCTACCCTTAGGATATTAATGATTGTCTCTTGTGTTATATGCGTATTCAGTGATATTTGTGATATATATATGAAGTGGTATGAATGATAGTGTTTTTAATATATGTGTGGATAGATATACCACTTTAGGGATGTCTGTGTATATTAGATTTAGTGTTGGAATATCTACTAGTAGAGTATGTGATTTGAAGATACTTGTAAATGTTTGAAATAGTATACTAGTAAGTCATGTGCTTGTTAGGTGTAATGATTGATCGGCCCCGGATATACACCCGGAGAACGATTGTAGTTTTACCACAAGCGCACGGTCAAGTGGCGAGCGGGTATCGAACACGAGGAGGTGGTGTTGGTTCCAATCTATCCTAGGTTGGTTTGACTACGAAGGTATTATTGGTGGAGATGGCTATGGTATGATGTAATGTCAATGGTGGTGGATGTCGGTGTCGGAGATAGAGAAGTCGGATAAGTATCGATTCAAATATAATATAATAAAAGAGTCTAGAGCTAAGGAATCCCCACTACGGTTCGTCATACATCATTGTGAATAGTGAATCTCAATATTACTAGACTTGCGTTGAGGTGAACTAGTCGTAACTGAATATAGAACCAAGCTCACGCTCTCGCGCTATTGCCGGTCTATAGCAACCCTAGTATAGGGCCCAATCTCTTGCAAACCCTAGCCTAAGCAACTAGCATTAGGATCAACATCATCGTTCAATCGCCCCTCGAGCCCACTCTCGTGCAAACTCGAGTTACGATCTAGATTGTGATAGTTCGTATTCGTCCAATCTCTTGCAAACGAATATGGGTATAGATTTATAATAAAAATCCTAGCTTTGGTCCAATCACTTGCAAACCAAGTCTAGAGAATCTCGATTATAAACCTAAATCGAATATCTAGGCCTTCCCATCGATTAGAATCCAATCTCTTGCAAACCCTAGATCGATGGAAATCCCTAGCTATCCGTAATAAATCGATCACAACCTAACCTCCTAGTAATTCTAGCAATTTAGAAATTCATTCATCACAAATCTGAAATTAGATCCATAGGGTTCATCCACATGCCCTAGAACATCAAATCTACTCAAGCATAGCAATAACGATAGAGAAATCGATAAAAAACATTGCTTGCATGTATAAAGATATCAAATCAAAGATTCAAAGAATAAGAACAAAGATACTTAGCTTTGATGATGAATTCCAATCCAAATACAAGCTTTTTAATCCAAGAGGGGGCCTAGGGCATGGCCTGACCTCTAAAATGAACTCTAAGAAAACATAATGGGAAACCTAAGAAAACATAATAGGGATTTCCCTCTAATGGTGGCTACAAAACCCTTATATAGTCTCCTAAAACCCTAGCAAATAACCCTAGAAAGCCCCTCAAATTCGTGCCCAAAAACAGCCCAAACCGCAACTTAAAATCTGGGCCCAGGCCGCACTCGGCCGAGTGGAACATGTGACCCGACCGAGTGGAAATTCCAGCACTGCAGCATCAACTTGCAGAAATTTTCCAGATTTCATCCGACCTCCGATTGACGCGTTCTTGGCGGCGTTGGAATCTTCATGAAGTCTACTATCCATAAAAAATATGAGAAAAATACTTTTATTGCTGAAATAATAGAAGATTTCAAAAGAGTGGGAGGCTGTCTGAAAATCTGGGCGCTGCGTGTCCTCGGCGTCACTCGGTCGAGTGGACTTCTCTACTCGGTCAAGTGGGCTTCTCTACTCGGCCGAGTGACAGACCCTGTAAAATTCCAGTAACTTCGAGGTCCTCAGGAGTCTGTCTCCGGGGGTGGCTCGGCCAAGTAGCTTTCATCATTCGACCGAGTGGTAATGTGTACTCGGCCGAGTCGGAACCGTCAAAAGCCTGTACATTTCCAGTAAGTCGGCCATTTTTGATGGTGGATTTTCCATGCCACTCAGTCGATGAGATCTTCATACTCGGCTGAGTGGGATATCGTCCCTCGGCCGAGTGCACGCCCAATTCCTTCTGTGGTGCGTGTCCGGTCTGGTCGGCCGAGTGGTCTTCTTCCATCGGCCGATTGAGTGCTTCACTCGGCCGAGTGAGATGCTGCAAATGCCCAATCTTCATCTTTTCGCTTCCTCATCGCTCCTACGACGTTCCTTCTTCTTCCACTCATCCTCCATCGCCGATAAGTCTGCAAATGAGCCGTGTGCGATGCTTCGGTACATGTGCAAGTCCTTTAAGCTCATTTTTGCTTCCGATTGCTCTATATTTCCTGAAATCTGACAAAAACAAGAAATAGTGAAAATTAACGCAATATCATCGAATACTCGTGAAAATCGCAATATGGGCAATCGAGATGGATTGAAAATATGCAGAAAAAATGTGTAAAATATAGACCGATCAAAATCCCCCAAGCTTACCTCTTACTCGTCCTCGAGGAAGATAAGTAGAGAGACGAACTCGGGAGATGAAAACAAAGGAAATGAAATGAAAGAAAAAGGAATACGAAGTGGAAGGGGTCGCTAGATTATTCTCTCAAATCTCAAGCCATAAGCTACACATCACGATAATTCAGAAAATACGAATCCCATGCTATAAAGATTTCATATCTTACTTAAACATGGTACTTGCAAGCTTTTAAGAACAAAGGAATGGACTCCCTAAATTCATGCAATCAACTCATATTCACATCATGAATTTCATAGAATATAATATACAATTCATTGGCGATGCACTTTTCAATCAAAAGTTATAAATGAAGCATATAAGATACACACCAAGCATGCAATAGAGAATAGAATAAGAGTCATGACATTCACATATTTATTTCAAATCATGAAAAATCTCCATATCTAATATATTTTGCAAAGTCTAAGCATTATCGAATATCCCCATTCATGCACGTCTCCACTCTAAGGTCATACTCACTCATTTGGTCAAATGAATTCACCCCCCCCCCCCCCCCCAAGCTTAGCTTGAGGCATCACATCTAAAGGAATATGATAGTGGAAAATGGGATTTTTGCCTTGGTTTTCCCAAGTATTTTGTGGCTCCAATAATGAGATAGAGAAATATATTTTTTTCTTTTGGACTTTGTGTCTCATTTTTCTTTTTGAATTTTTGTAGGAGCTATTTGATTTGTATTTTTGGATTTTGGCTCCTTTTTGGCTTTTTGGACTTTTTGGAGCTAACTTTTTCTTTTGTGGGGATTTTTGGGAAATAGATGCGATATAAGTAGCTTTAGGAGGTGAACTCAAGTGACATGTAGAGAATAAAAAGATATATGTGGAGAAAGAAATAATGTAACACTCGGTTCACTCTAAGATGTGCACGAACGGTTCAATAAAATAATACTTCAACTAAAACTTATATGTAAGCATGGATATTCTCAATCATTTCAATAAATAGTGAAGTCAAGCAGTAAAGTTTACGACCATATCAGGCATGCAACAGAAGGTGAATAGGACAATAAAACTGATGCTTCAGATATACTAATGATGCGTGAATCTTGGTGCATTTCCAACAAAAGCATACTAAACACTAATCCATACATTCAGTTTCAATTAATATCATGCATTCATGTAGAGGAATCATCAAAAGAAATAGATTTGCAAGCATATGTGAATAGTAAGACTATGGAATACTCTAAATAGCATGGCAAGGAATAATAAGTATCGTGATGGCTACTAAAGCAATAAGAGATATCATCATAAGGAACAAATCTAACAAAAGGAGGAAAAGAAAATAAAGAAATAGAAAATAAAAGAGAGGAAAGAAAAGAAAATCAAGCACACAATATGATGCATGAACATACATAAAAGGAAAATAAGATGGAAAAATCAAAAAGATGATGCCAAATTTTTGAAAAATTCTAAAAACCCTAAAATAAAGAAAAAATGCAATTAATGCATCTAAATGGTATGGAAATGCACTCCCCCAAGCTTAAACTTCAAAGTGTCCTCAATGTGATCATAGTGGAAGAATATGAGGAACAACGATAATAATAGGGGGGTGAATGAAAAATGATGAAATGAATGACATGAAATCCTAATGCAACTACATGCACATACAATGATGCATGAGAGCGCTTTCCCCCAAGCTTATACCAAACAATCCCATTCAAATGACTCAATCAAAAATGTCAAGGCTTTGCAAAGAGTGATCAAGTCAAATGAATAAGAAAGTGAGTATTCACTTGAAAGAAATGCTCGATCTTGGTGAGCAAAAGGATGTGGCGTATCAAAATATGGAGAGGGGAATTAATATATATAATGGGTTTGGGTTGTAAAAGATTTTTGTTGCCGTCATATGAGGTGATATTTATTCAAGCAAATCTATACGGTCCTCTCACTGTCGAGAGGATTCGTGTTTATTTAAAGCATAAAAATTTCTACACTACTGGATTGATATCACCAATAGCAAAAGGCGGATCTAGTATCTTTGCCGGTGCAGGCAACTGCTCCAACTGCTCCTTCCGTGGCTCTGCCAGATGCGTGTTTCCATGGACTCCAACGAACTCCAGCAATGCATCCTCCAGCATTCCCACAAGGACTCCACATGTACCCTGCAAAGAATAGGATGCATCAGTTCGCTGCAAAAAATTCACCCTCGTAATAAAAGTATCCCAAAGAGGATCGTCTATAGAAATATATGGAATAAATAATGGTGGACGATACTTCCCTAGAAATAATCCAATATCCTCACGTGCCGTGATAGCCGTCTCCATGGTGTCTTCTCTATGCTGCTCAGGTAAATCTAGATCATAGGTGTGGACCTCATCAAGATGCTCCTCATCATCGTCAGACTCATCCCAGCGCACCTCTTGATCATATTCATATGCGTCCATGGGTGCTAACTCCTCGATCTCCTCCTCGTATACATCCCATTGTACCTTTTGTTCATATGTATGTGTATCCTGCAAAAGGCACGATGAGTCGTCAAAATCTGAATCACAAAAAACATCATACACGGGTGGGGAATCAAATGTAGGAGATGAGGGGGTGAAGAGATCTCCCTGAAAGGGAGCCATAAGCTCTGTGGGATAGTCCTCGGCGTCAATGGAAGGATGAGGTGGCAGCGGAAGCTCAAATGGAGGAGGGTAGTGCTCGGGATCCTCATGAATGGCTATGTCCTCGTCCCGATGCACGACCTCCTCGGCGATAAACTCTGGCTCCGTGTGTGATGCCTCCTCAAAAGCATGCTCTGGCTCGACAGTGTGCTCATTTACCTTCTCATCAACTATCAATGTAGGCTCTCTCTGGAATGGTGATGCTGGCTACTCAGGTATGTCAACTTGTGGGGATGTATCATGTGGAGGGGAATGCCCGCAAGCAATCCGAAAATATAGTCTATCCCCCTCAAGACTGACATGGATGTCCTCCTCAATTGTTCCTGCAGCTGAAACACGGTTCATAACAAAGTCTACAAATCGTAGATCAAATGCATCATCTGCTGCAATGCTCTCTGAACCGGTGAACCTCACTGACTCCAAGAGGCCCTCCAATAAGTTCCGAAATGCTTCCTCCTCAAAATCTGTGGTCCACATAAAACCATCCATAACACCTGATAAACAAAGATAAATACCTGGAGAAAAATATCAGTGGCACAAAAGAATATAGAAATGATAATAATGGTGGCGGGGGTGAAAAATTCCCTTTTTTTTGTTAAATGGCCCAATCTCTTGCAAACCCTAACCTAAGCCACTAGCATTAGGATCAACATCATCGTTCAATCGCCCCTCGAGCCCACTCTCGTACAAACTCGAGTTACGATCTAGGTTGTGATAGTTCGTATTCGTCCAATCTCTTGCAAACGAATTTGGGTATAGATTTATAATAAAAATCCTAGCTTTGGTCCAATATCTTGCAAACCAAGTCTAGAGAATCTCGATTATAAACCTAAATCGAATATCTAGGCCTTCCCATCGATTAGAATCCAATCTCTTGCAAACCCTAGATCGATGGAAATCCCTAGCTATCCGTAATAAATCGATCACAACCTAACCTCCTAGTAATTCTAGCAATTTAGAAATTCATTCATCACAAATCTGAAATTAGATCCATAGGGTTCATCCCCATGCCCTAGAACATCAAATCTACTCAAGCATAGCAATAACGATAGAGAAATCGATAAAAAACAGTGCTTGCATGTATAAAGATATCAAATCAAAGATTCAAAGAATAAGAACAAAGATACTTAGCTTTGATGATGAATTCCAATCCAAATACAAGCTTTTTAATCCAAGAGGGGGACTAGGGCATGGCCTAACCTCTAAAATGAACTCTAAGAAAACATAATGGGAAACCTAAGAAAACATAATGGGGATTTCCCTCTAATGGTGGCTACAAAACCCTTATATAGTCTCCTAAAACCCTAGCAAATAACCCTAGAAAGCCCCTCAAATTCGTGCCCAAAAACAGCCCAAACCGCAACTTAAAATCTGGGCCCAGGCCGCACTCGGCCGAGTGGAACATGTGACCCGACCGAGTGGAAATTCCAGCACTGCAGCATCAACTTGCAGAAATTCTCCAGATTTCATCCGACCTCCGATTGACGCGTTCTTGGCGGCGTTGGAATCTTCATGAAGTCTACTATCCACAAAAAATATGAGAAAAATACTTTGATTGATGAAATAATAGAATATTTCAAAAGAGTGGGAGGCTGTCTGAAAATCTGGGCGCTGCGTGTCCTCGGCGTCACTCGGTCGAGTGGACTTCTCTACTCGGTCGAGTGGGCTTCTCTACTCGGCCGAGTGGCAGACCCTGTAAAATTCCAGTAACTTCGAGGTCCTCAGGGGTCTGTCTCCGGGGGTGGCTCGGCCGAGTAGCTTTCATCATTCGACCGAGTGGTAATGTGTACTCGGCCGAGTCGGAACCGTCAAAAGCCTGTACATTTCCAGTAAGTCGGCCATTTTTGATGGTGGATTTTCCATGCCACTCAGTCGATGAGATCTTCATACTCGGCCGAGTGGGATATCGTCCCTCGGCCGAGTGCACGCCCAATTCCTTCTGTGGTGCGTGTCCGGTCTGGTCGGCCGAGCGGTCTTCTTCCATCGGCCGATTGAGTGCTTCACTCGGCCAAGTGAGATGCTGCAAATGCCCAATCTTCATCTTTTCGCTTCCTCGTCGCTCCTACGACGTTCCTTCTTCTTCCACTCATCCTCCATCGCCGATAAGTCTGTAAATGAGCCGTGTGCGATGCTCCGGTACTTGTGCAAGTCCTTTAAGCTCATTTTTGCCTCCGATTGCTCTATATTTCCTGAAATCCGACAAAAACAAGAAATAGTGAAAAGTAACGCAATATCGTCGAATACTCATGAAAATCGCAATATGGGTAATCGAGATGGCATGAAAATATGCAGAAAAAATGTGTAAAATATGGACCGATCAATGATAATAGGTGTATTTATAGTTAAGTGTGTATGCCTATTATATAATCTATATGTTAGTACATGTGAGCGTGTGCTCGTACATAGATATGTATTGTGCTTAGTCGTAAGTAGATATGTACTTGCTGTATGAATATGTGTGTTTGCTGTATGAATATGTGTGATATACATATGGTAATAGGATTATAATTTTTGTTTAGTATTGCTTGCCTTACATGATGCTGTGTGTACACGTGTATACCGCGAGGTATACTCGATTATTGTATGTCGTGATTATGTATGGATAAGTATATGTAGTAGTATACTAATTATATGAAAATTGCTATGGTATGTATATATTATATATATGTGACTATATGATGAATGCATGTATAGAAGGGTGTATTATGATTGTATAAGTGTATTGATAATGTAATAGTATTATGGGATGTTACTGGACTAAATATAAAGTGTGTTTGATATTATTGTATGTATGTGGTTACGTTGGTGTGTGTGTGTGTGTGTGTGTGTGTGTGTGTGTGTGTGTGTGTGTATTAGAGTGGTGTGTTGGTATGAGGTATAAATATCGTGTTATTTGTAAGTGTTCTAGTTCTGATGTGGGTCTTGAGTCTCACTCATGCTTGAGTGGGTATACTCTAAATATATTGTTATATTTGTCTGTGATTGGTGTATAATGCTATGAACATAGTAATGTATGGTGTGTGTATAGTGATAGGTTTGGTTGTGCATGGTTGTGTTACACACATGATTGTGGATGGCTATACCATTATATAGTTATAGGTGTTGGTCTTGTAGTATAGTTATTTACTAAGGTTTTACAGGTTGAGTGTATATCTGTTAGCTAAACTTGGTGTGTAGGATGTGCTAAGTATATAGTGGTATGAGTGGTATGTATGAATGGTATGTTAGCGTGTGTGGGCATGCACCATGCACGGGTAAGTATGTGCTTAGCTAAATGTGTTTGCGACTATGGTATATGTGTTGTATCTTGAATATAGTTATAGAATTGTATGTGATGTGTATATATGATGATGTATCTGCGTGTATTGGAATAACTATATGTTTGTGCAATTATAATAGGGGTGAATGTATATTAGATATAGCAAACATGATTTAATATTGTATGGTGTGATTACAGGTGTTGATATGTTTGGTGTTGGATGTATACTAGGAGATATAAGGGAGTAGTATATCCATGTTGTTGTGCATAGGTGGTTATATATACGTGAGCACTATGATTGTAATTGCAGATGTGAACTATTTTATGTAAGTATCTGTACCATGGCTGCGTGATAAGTGAGTGATAGCTATATAAGGGATGTATGTGACTATACGAATGATTGAAGTACGTGTATGAATTTGATTGTCCATAATAGGTGTAAGTATAGAATGTGCATATATATATACTAGTCATAACTTGTGCCCCAAGGGCACGGTTCAATTAAAATATCCCCCCTCAAAATCTTGAATGACCAAATTTTAAAAGAACAATAATGAACCGCAATAATTATTAGATCTCACTCAAAATCTTAGTTTCCCCAAAATTTAGTTCACCCCAAACAATATAGTTCCCTGCAAAAATTTAAAATTTTAAGTTTCCCTTATATTTAGTTCCCTACAGAGAATTCAATTACCCAATTATTCATTTAATTTCCCACCAAAATTTTAGTCCCGCCAATTTATAGATCCCCAAAAACATTAGACAAATTTAGTTCCTCTTTCCCCCCATTGTTTAGACAAATTCTCTATGATGTAAACAATAATTAATTATGTCACTTAACTCTACCTATAGACTACCCATAGACTTGAAGAACACTGTCTTTAGACTATCCAACTTGCAGATTACTTTAACCACCATGAC